>JAODAL010015538.1:0-83535 GCA_025379985.1 Phyllomedusa bahiana
AAAAGGGCATAGAGCACTTGATGAGAAATTTTCCCCCCCTTTATAAAAAGTCATTGGTTAGACCACACTGGAATATTGTTTACAGTTTTGGGCACCAGTGCCCAGAAAAGCATTGTAGAGCTTGAACGGTACAAGGGGGGGCAACAAAAATAATAAAAGGACTGGGTGGATTTTACAATACCCAGAAATATTAGCAAGATTAGGGTTATTTAGTTTAGAGAAAAGACGGCTTTGGGGGGGGACATAATAAATATGTTTAAATACATAAAAGGGGTCAATATAGAGATCTCCCCAAGATTTATTTATACCCGGGGCTGTATCTAGAACAAGGGGCACCCTTTCTACGGTTTTTGAGGAACAAAAGTTTCTACATAAACATAGAAAGGGATTCTGGTACTGTAAAAGCAGTGAGACTATGGAATTCTCTGCCACAGGGACTTGTCATGGTGAATTCAAAAACAGAGTTCAAAAAGGGTTTGGATGCATTTCTGGAACGTAATAATATAACAAGTTATAGTGTCTAGGATTCTGGAGAGGGGTCATTGATCCAGGGATTTTTCCGATTGGCCAGATTGGAGTCGCGAAGGAAATTTTTCCCAAAAATCAGGACAATTGGCTTCTACCTCGTTGGTTTTTTTTGCCTTCCTCTGGATCAACACCTTAGCACAACAGGCTGAACTGGATGGACGTCTTGTCTTTTTTCGGCCTTACAAACTATGAAACTATGTCACCCCTACACACATCTGAAATCCATCCAGTTCAGTCTGTAGGGATATTGCTATCTGTGGCAAAGAGTTATTTTTTTCACTTATTGTGGGGAACTCTGTTAAATGCTGATACATGTACAGATAGCTTCCTCCCCCCAAAAGAGTGGAGAGGGTGTCGGCAGTAATTTTGCATTGAAATCACTGATCATTTTACACTTCCTTTGATCCATCAGTGTCCGCTTTCAATCAGTCAATCATCCATCAGTATTGCTAAAGCCAGAAAGAAACAGGAGTTGATCCAAATAAGAGATAACAAGTAAATGGAATATTTGCATGTCTTCTGTGTTTTGTATCCACTTCTGCTTTTGGCTACCTAATCATCAGACAATCCAGATGCAAACAAAGGACCATGTCATACTGGCCTTACAGCTTCTCTGAAGGCACAATCAGTTGTGTTTGTCCTTTTCATTCCTTCTGACAGATTAAAAGAAAGGGAAAACAAAACATAGTGGCAACATCATAGAGTGGTGGAGGGTGTAAATAGCATTAGGAAACCACAAGGTGATTGAGTGAGAAAGTGGTCAGTTGGAAGCGAGTGGCACAATGACAGATTGTGTAGTAGGCAGCAGCATGAGTAGGCCATATATTGGCACAATTACACAGTGTGGAAGTGGCAGCAGCAACAGTAGCAGCAGCACCATGCTAAAGAGTGGCACAATGACATAATTTTGAGGTGGTGGCAGCTAAGTGACACAATGAGAAGGTGGCGGCAGCAGCATCAAGCCAGAGAGTGACATGGTGACATAGCCTGAAGGTGAAGCAGCAGAAGCATAAGGAAACCTAAGTGGTGAGGTGGCAGCAGCATCAGAGGCTGCATAATGGCTCAGTGAAGAGTGAGGAGGTGGGTGGCAACACAATCCCTGGTAAAGATGGTGGGTGGTAGAAGGAGCAGCTGGCAGCAGATGTGTGGCAACAGGTGAATGGCAGCATCAGAATGGTAGCTGAGGCAGTTAGCCAGAAGAATCCAGATTCATTTCTCAAAGTTTGGGTGAGGCGGCATGGCTGATCTTATCTGATGCATCAGGCATTGGTGTGTGGAAATCCTGGCTAATCCACGCCTGATTCATCTTGACAAAGGTGAGTCTCCCCACATTTCAGGGGACAAGTGAGTTCTCCTTCGGGTAACTATGGCCCCAACAGCACTGACTCTCCATCTCTCCAACTCAGTTCGACATAAGCCATCAGTTCTCTGAACGGTACAGAGTCCACCACTTGAAAAGGGAGGACTGCAGTACCACGAACTTGGACAGGGGCGCGGTAAGCTTCTGCACCTTAGGATGGCTGCACACATACTGCTGTCTCGGTGAATGATTGCTGGCATGATGAATGGCGAGGAGCAGCAGCATCTGGACCGGTAGATGATGGAAAATGACAGACAGCTCCCTTTGGCAGAGGTAGTGGAGCCTTGACTGCCTGAAATGGGAGGCGTGCCACTGGATGCTGTTGCTGTTGTTGTGGCAGGAAGGGCCACCACATCTGAGACGTTTCTTCCAGGCCACTGGATGATGAAGCTGCATATGTTGACGCCGGGTCGTGGTGCCAACATTAGGTTCCTGTCCACGTTTCACTTTCAGCCCACAGATTCTACATATACTCACGTATTTCAAAGGTGTTTCACCTTATAAGTGAAAAAAGTAACTCTTTGACACGGAGAACAATATCCCTAAAAATATAACTGCCTGTAATGGAGTGTGTGTGAGAAATACACACACTGTATTTCAAAGACAGTTCACCACAATAAGTGAAAAAGTAACTCTTTGTAGCTCTACAAGTATCAGCGTTTAACAGAACAGGTTCTGACATAATCTGTTGAATTATCTGATAACGGGTGTAAAATGAATGTGCTCTTTGATGCTATAGTGGGATCTTTATCCCACTGCTCGGTTCTTTCTAGCTGGTGCTCACATGAACCTGTCAGGCTGCGTTCCCACTTCAGTTATTTGGTCGGTTTTGACCCTGCAACTGCCCAGATAAGTGAAGTGTGAAGCGATTCAAAGAGCGGCGTCTGTCATCTGCGTGTCATTCTAAATCACAGCATTGTTTCAATACGAACTCACGCTCCCTATGCATGTTTCTGCATGGCATGGCACAATTCTGAACGGACCGAATTTTGGGGAAAAATTTGACGAATCAGTCGAATCGAATTTTTGAGAACAACTTGTAGAACAGTGTAAGTTTGGTGTGCCAGCTCCATACATAGCAGGTGCTGGCCAGTCACTGCTGCCACCTTCAAAGAGCAGGAGGGGCAGCAATTTACGTTCACCCCCCTGCTCTCTCCCTTGGTGGGTCAGGGAGGGAGCAGGAGTAGCAGTGTGTAATGCGCAGGGGAGGTTGTACACTCTCCTCACCTCCCTGCGCTTGTCTGACAGCTTCTTGTCACATGACAGGAAGCTGCCAGAGCAGTGCATGCTGGGGAGAGTGGGTGGAGCTTCGTCTTCCTCTCCCTAACACTGAGTGTGGAAGGAAGAAGATGGGCAGCTCTTCTCACTGGTGAGTGCTTACTAAGTGGGGGAGGAAATGGTGAAGGGAAGAGAGGAACTGGTGCATGGGGAGAGTAACTGAAGCAGGGGGAGAGTAACTGGAGCAGATGGGGAGAGTCACTAGAACAGAGGGGAGAGTAAATGGTGCAGAGGGGAGAGTAACTGGTGCAGAGGGGGAGAGTAACTGGAGCAGAGAGGGAGAGGAACTGGTGCAGGGGGAGAGTAGCTGGTGCAGCGGGGGAGAGGAACTGATGCAGGGGGGAGAGTAACTGGTGCAGGGGGGAGTAACTGGTGCAGGGGAGAGAGTGACTGGTGCAGGGGGGAGAGGGACTTGTGTAGGGGGAGATGAACTGGAGCAGAGGGTAGAGTAACTGGTGCAGAGGGGGAGAGGAACTGGTGCAGAAGGGAGAGCAACTGGTGAAGGGGGATACTAACTGGTGCAGAGGGAGATAGTAACTGGTGCAGAGGAGGATATTAACTGGTGCAGAGGGGAGAGTAACTGGAGCAGTGTGGAGAGGAACTGCTGCAGGGGTGTAGAGTAACTAGTGCAGGGGAAGAGGAACTGGTGCAGAGTGGGGGAGGAACTGGTGCAGAGGGTAGGAGGAACTGATGCAGAGAGGGGAGGGAACTGGTAAAAGGGGGGGGCAAGGAACTGGAGCAGAGGGGAGGAGGAACTGGTGCAGAGGGGGGGAAGGAATTAGTGCAGGGGGCACCATTTTTCGGAGAAAGGGCACCATTTTTTAGGAGGGAGGGGGGCACCATTGGCCGTACTTGCCTAGGGCACCAAAATGCATTGTTGCATGAGAGCTGCCGGCTGTGGGGAGCTACATTTCATTAAGGGAACCATGAATGACAGCATTTGCTGTGACATACTGAAGCAGAGCATGTTTTCCTCCCTTCGGAAACTGGGCCACAGGGCAGTATTACCGCATGATAACGACCCCAAGCACACCTCCATGATGACCACTGAATTGATAAAGAAAATGATGGAAAAGGTGCTGGATTGCCAAGCATGTCCCCAGACCTAAACTCTATTGAGTATTTGTAGCACATCCTGAAATGGAAGGTAGAAGAGCCCAAGGTCTCTAACATCCACCAGCTCCATGATGTCATCATGGAGGAGGATTCCACTGGCTGCAACCTGCAAAGCTCTATTGGACTCTGTGCTCAAAATAGTCAAGGCAGTGCTGGAAAATAATGGTGGTCACACAAAATATTGATACTTTGGGCACAATTTGTCCATTTTACTGCCACTCATTTCAGAGCTCTTTGACAGGATCTGAGACACCATGATCTTCACCAAACATGATCTCTGGGGTGCCTATAATCTCATCCTCATCAGACAGGGGGACGAATGAAAGACCATTTCTAACACCCGACATGGCCATTTTGAGTAACTTGTAGTGCCCTTTGCCATTTGTAATGCCCCTGTAGTATTCCAGGAGTTCATAAATTAAATATTTTGGGACTTTATAAATGTGTCCTGGTCTACCTGGAAGACATTTTGATATTTTTTTACTCCAAATCTCAGATCTCATCGTAACCTCAGATCTCAGATCTCATTATAACCATCTCTACTGCCATTCCTCGGGTACATAAGTCTCAGCTCAAGGTTTTCAAATGTACCCTGACAAGCTGACTATTGTAGTAAATTGGTCATGCCCCATGTGCTATCCAATGAATCATTGGATTTGTAAATTACTGCCACCAGTTCATTTCACATTTTTCTACCCTATTTCCTTTCTCACCAAGAAGGGCAGTAACCCTTCATTTTGGAACCCCGAAGCAGAACAAGCCTTCACTCAGTTAAAGTCCACTTTTGCTGTAAATCCATCGTCCAGATCAGATTAGCCTTTTTATTTGGAAGTTGACACCTCTTCAGTCGGGGCCAGGGTTGTTCTACAAATATCTGCCAAGGACAAATTCCTTAACTGTGGGTTATTTTCTAAGACTTTCTCTCCGGCTGAGAAGAACTACTCCATCAAGGACAGAAACTGCTGGCCATCAAACTGGTCTTGGAGGAGTAGCATTTGGTTCATATAGATGGCAGTGGCTTTTTCTTCTACTGGGCAACAACAAACAAGTCTGCACTGGGAGATCCTTCCTAAGCTCCCTAATTACAACTTCATATTGATATGTGCAGATACAGAGTTATTCAGATCAATTCCTTGAATTTATTATTCATTTATTATAATACTTGTGGTTTATAGTCTTCCATTGTATGTTGCCAAGCTACAGTCTGTCACAATTTTAAGCTGACCTATTCTGTTTCTTCTTTTGAACTGGGGCCAGCAACTGAGCTCGATCCTTTCCCATAACCTCCATTCCAATTTTCTTCAACTTTTTCTGATCACACCCCCAGGCCGTGAATTTCTCTATTAACTTAACTATTTGTTCCCAATATGTTTTATCATCCAAGCAAATCTGTCTAGCCCTCACAAACTGACTTTTAAGAATTCCTTTGAAGTTTTGGGGAGCATATTAACTCTTTCTGTGCAGGACATTATTTTGATCAGTAGGTTTGGAGTATAAAGTAGTATGTAACTGACCACCAACTTTCCAGATCTCAACATCTAGGTAGTGGACAACGTCTGCATCTACTGAGAACTGCATGGGCAGCATGATGCCATTGATATAATCAACTAGCCCATGCAGCCGCTCAACAGTCCCGGTCCATAGGATGAAGAAATCATCTAGGTGTACTGGGGACCCCATCGAGGTCCCCTGAAGCTGCAGAAACAGCTGGAAACTGAATCTAAAGAATTTTTTTGGTCAGGACTATTTCCATAAGTGACATTAAAATGTCACCATGGCATTATATAACATTACATAGAGTTTCACAGACGGCATCCATCCCCTCCTCATAAGGATGTTTGTGAAGAGGGATTTAATGTCTAACGTACAGTACGTAATAAGGTGACATTGCTGCAATCAAGGTATGTGCGAACTGGCCTGTATGTTTGAATCTAGGTTCCAGAATAAATAGGTAAATTCAAAAATAATTTTGTACTGTATATTCACTCTCGGAAATATATCTTATCCCAAAAGGTAGAATGTTCACTTTATTGTTATTTCAAGTAAACCAACCCCAACATCATAGATGTATAAAAATGACGACTACAATTAGTTGTTATTAACTTGCGTTTTTTTGTTGATACGTTCGTTTTTTTCTCCTCCCCTTTCCAGAGCCATAACTTGTTTATTTTTTCACCTACCTAGAAATATGAGGGCTTTTATTTTGCGGGATTAGATGTACTTTCTAATGGTGTTATTCACTGTACTATAGCATATACTGGGAAACCGCAAAAAAATTCCAAGTGGGACAAAATGTGAAAAAAAAGCGTACTTGCCCCATGTTTGCAGGGGGAGTTTAGGGCGTTCACTCTCCGGTATAAATGATGTATTCCCTGTTTTCTGCAGGTTGATATGATTTCAGAAACATGTAGGGTTTTTGTTATGTTTTGGTATCATTAAAAAATTACAAACTTTTTCTATTTTTGAAATTTGCACCGAAGCGGCATTTTCTGTGAACAATAACTTTTTGTACAAAGACCTACGGACTTGAGTGAGGGAACATTTTTTGCGGGCTGAGGTGTTCTTTTTATTGGTACCAGTTTGGAATACAATTTTTGATCTATTTTATTCCAATTTTTAGAGAACGCAAAATGACCAAAAAAACCCCCACAATTTTGTCATTAGGAATTATTTTGCTTCTACGGTTTTCAGCATATGGGATAAATGATGTCATATTTTAATAAATCGGACTCTTTTGGACATGGTGATACTAAATATGTGTAACTTTTTTATTATTTTATATTTGGAAAATGGCAAAAGGGGGGTGATTTGAACTTTTAATAATTTTTTATTAAAAAATTGGACATTTTTTTTTTTACTGTAACTATGACTCCTCCTAGGATGTTTGACCACTAGAGGGCGCAATCGTTTCTACAACCTAATGCATTGCATAGACAATGCATTAGTGTGAACCAATATGGCGGCTTCACTACTTCCTTTCTGGGGCAGGAAGCAGTAAAACCGAAAACATGGTGGCGATGGAAGCCTTCACAAGGATTCCAGCTGCCATGTTAGCTGATTGGAACCCCGCAATTTTGCCGCGGGGTCTCCGATCTTAGTGAGGAACGGTGCACGGCACCGTTACTCATTCGTTTAGATGCCGTGGCCTTGTGGCCATGCCGGCACCATCCCGCGCTGTAACTGCCGGGTGTTAGCTGCAATTAGAAGTTGACACCTGGCAGCAACCCAATCTAAGAGATTATTGATTTTTCCAGTTGATACTAAATGAATTACAGACATTTGGATTGTAAGATGGATACCGATGTCAAAAGAATCTTGTATCCTGTGAGACTTAAAGAAAAAAAAAAGAACAAACATATAGTTAAAAGAGAACCTTTAAGCTACCAGGACAAATGCAGCTAAAAGCAACTCCTGATAGCTGCTATTCAACAGACTTTACAGCTGCTGCTCCATTCACTTACATTTTTATTCTTGTAGTCCCCCTTTTCATTAGCTATTGTGGAATCAGTTTTGACACAGGTATGTTAATAATCTTCTAGATTTACAAGTCGCCGTCCGCACTTTGCGTACTTAAATTCATACCTCCTGAGCAATGGTGATCCCCACCATAGCTTTACGGCAGACTGTCAAGGGGGTAGTCACCATTGTTAATGGTGCAATAACCTGAGAGTTTTTCTCATTCAGAACTGAGCTCTACAGACTGCCCAAATGACAATTTAGGTATCCATTACCATATCGATGTAGAGCTAATGGCCCTAATAGAGAATACAAAAAAATAAAAATAAAGACTATGTTGTTAGTGCAGCAGCACCTATCAGTAGATGACGTTAGCTCTATTTGTTTGACAACCTCCAAAGTCATTTTTAAGTACATAGCTTAACATTTGCTATTATAGATTGAATTGGGTTTTCAGAATCTAAAGTTTTAGAATACAACCAAACACACTATTAACCTATTACATTATTTTAACAGTGAACTGAAAATAAGATCCCTGTGTATTTAAGAGAACCTATGTCTTGATGTCAGGGCTGGGCAGCGCTAGATTTGCAGGGAGCAATGTTCTGCAGCAGCTGATCAGCGACCCCACCCTGATACACATTCTGCTGGAAGCTGTGTGAGTGACAGAGGCCCAGCCAATCCGGACAGCGGGCGTGTCGCACCATCCAATGGGACGACCTGGAGGCCGCTCCAATCAGCTACAGGGGTGGTATCCGGGAAACACATTTAAACTCCCTGCAAGCACCTGTGAAATTCTCCTGGTTGCCTGATTACTTGTTTTGTATTTTGTATTTGCTTCTCTGTGTACCTGACCTCAGCTTGTTCTCTTTTGACCCCGGTTTTGTCTTCTGTTTTTTTTACCTCGCTCCCCGTTGTGTTTTAAACCTCGGCTTGTTTTTTTTTTATCCTTCTGGTTCTGATTTGTGGCTTGGCGTTCCTGCTTTGATATTGACCCGGACTGTTTGACGCTTTTTCCTCCTGACGGCCCCCCGCACTCTAGCAGCGCAGGGACTGTCGCCCAGATGACATCTGCCACAAAGGGCAGCATGTCAAGTAGGCAGGGACAGTGGGCTGGGTTCCAGTCAGGGCTCACTGCACCTCCCTTTATGTGACACTTCTAAAAGTTATTGCTATTTATGATGATGATGCATGTTATAGTTGTTATGTAAAACTGTTAGGTTAGTGTTGATTCTTGAAGGATATCATAAAACTTATTGGTTACAAAATGAGAAAGAAGTAAGTCTGAAAAAGGCAATTTTTTGAAGTATATGACTGGGGCAAGTCACGAGATTAAAGTACTGTACTAAAATTTGTATGTGACCTTTATAGGCCTAAACAGGGTGTTAGATAGCTTATAGTTAAACATAATTGATCAAATAATAGTTTCCAATAATTACATGTAAGAAAATGGGCAGCCACTAGTAGTCTGGGGTTTAGAAAAAAAAAGCAGGATAGAATGCTTCACAATAATAAAACATTTGAAGGTGCATGAGTATGGTTAATTACAAGCAAATGCATTTTATGGAAATCATACTAAATAACAAAAGTGTTTAATGTAATGATATCTAGGAAATCAGGTCTTTTGTCATTCAGAAATTTCACGCTACATACTAAAGGTTACATCGGCCATTATCTTTTGTTACAGTCCCATAGTATCACTTAAAAAAGGTAACAAAGCATTAAATGTAAGTCTTTTTTGAGCAGGCATGTTACAGTGCATGAACCACTCAAAGTCAACTCTAGTTATTCCATGTAACAGAAGAGAGAAACAAATTAAAAGTTAATTGGTCCCTTGTTATGAAGTGCTGCTTCAATAAACTGTGACTTGAATAATCTTTCTTTAAAACAATCACAATTGGCTTTTTCAAAGCTTTAAAGGGCGTAAGGTTTTAATTGAATGATTAGGCCATTAGGGTTTTAATTGTCAGATTTGAAGGCATCAGAATATGCTACTACTGTCCCCTCCTGCTTGTCTTTTAATTTACAATAAATTGAGGTTTTATGCTGAGCTGCTAGATAAAATACAGTGCCGAAATCAAATATTCAGATAGATATATTCAGACAATAGTGTCTTACATACACCGTTGCTTGATGCGTGCAGCAGTGTTTAATTGCAGCTTATTATGGGTATGCAAAGATTATAGAATATGACTAGAGATGGGCGAATTTCCCGAAATTCGTTTCGTTCACTTCGCCAAATTTCTCAGCAAAAAATAACTTTGTTCCGAATTACTTCGGCACGAATCACGTTAAAAAAACAGCTATTTCCAGGCTTGCACAGAGCCTGCAGGGTGGCTGTAGAACGTTGTGCCATGCTTAAATTTTGCAGAGGGAGCTTGGTTTGGTCTTCATACAATGTTGTGTTTTTAGTATGACACGCAAAATGACTGCCGCCGCTCTTAGAATCACTTCACTATAAAATTCCCTGGGCACTTAAGAGGGCAAAACTGACCAAAAAACTGAAGGGGGAATGTAGCCTGATAAAGTCATGCCAGAGAAAGCTGGAAAAAAACAAGCTGAGGGCTCAGGTGGAAACATCAGTGACAGAGTGTGGAGGTGACGGCGGCAAACCCAAAAGCACATGAGGGGCAGGGGGAGTGGCACAATGACATTCTGGAGGTGGCAGAAAGGGGCGTAGGCCCCAGAGTGGAACAATGACACAGTGTCTAGGTCACGGCAGCAGCCTTTTGGCAGCAGCATGAGGTCAGACGTGGAAAATGACACAGTGTGTAGGTCACACGAAGCCACAGCGCGCTTGAGGTCAGCAGTGGCCCAATGACACAGTGTGTGGTCACGGCAGACAGAAATGAGGTAGGCGTGACCCCCAATGACACAGTGTGTAGGTCACGGGCAGCATGAGGGTCAGGCAGTGAACAATGACTTTCGGATGGCAAAAACAGGAGTAGGCCACAGAGGGAAAACAATGACACAGTGTCTGGCCCACGGCAGAGCCTTACAGCGCATGAGGTCGAACAGTGGCACAATTTTCACTGTGTAGGTCACGGCAAACCAAGCCGCATGAGGTCGGGGACAGTGGCACAATGACCGTGTGTAGGTCACGGAAAGCGCAGAGGGTCAGGCATGGCCCAAAATGACACGGGGGGGGTCCGGAAGCAGCATGGGTCAGGCAGTGGAAAAATAAAATTTCTGGAGGTGGCAAAAACAGGAGTAGGCCACAAGTGGGACAATGACACGTGTGTGGGTCACGGCAGCAGCCCAGGAGCAGCATGAGGTCGGGACCAGGGGACAATCCTTTTCGGGGAGGGGGGCAAAAACAGGGTAGGCCCACAGAGGGGCAATGAACAGGTGTAGGCCCAGGGCCACCCAAAGGGGGCAGCATGAGGTCAGAAGGGGCACAATGACAAAAGTGTGTAGGTCACGGCAGCAGCCACAGGAAACAGCATGAGGTTCAGACAGTGGCACAATACATTTGGGGTGGCAAATACGGGATTAGGCCAAAAGAGTGGGACAATGAACAGTGTGAGGTCAGGGCAGCAGCAGCTTGGGGTCAGCAGGGGCCCAAAATGACACAGTGTGGGGGTACGCAGCAGCCATAACAGCAGTTTTGAGGTCAGACAGTAGACAATGAAACAGTATCAGGTCAGGCAGCCCCACAGCACAGCATGAGGTAGACAGGGGGAAAACAATGACACAGTGTGTAGGTCACGGCAGCGCCACAGGGCAGCTGAGGTCAGACAGTGGCACAATGACATTTCTGGAGGTGGCAAAAAAGAGTAGGCCACGAGTGGGACCAATGAACAGTTGGGGGTCATGGCAGCGTCACAAGCAGCAATGAGGTCAGAACAGTGGCACAATGAACAGTGTGGAGGTGGGGGGGAAAATCCCAGTCCTGGTAAAGAGGTTTTGTTGGCAATGGAGAAAAATTTCAGCAGATGTGTGGCATCAGGCGGGTGGGGCATAGAATAAGTGGTGGGGGGGTAGTTTTGAACCCAGACTTTTCTCACTTTTGGGGTGAGGCGCTGGGGCTATTAGTTGCCCCTGAGGTTTGGTGTGTGGAAATCCTGGGGATCCAGCCTGTTTTCATCTTGACAAAGGTCATTCGTTCCACATTTCCCGTGGCAAGGGGTTCTCTTGGCTAACGATGGCCCCCGCCCCCTGAACCCCCCCTTTTGATGCCCACTACTGGCTGGGCAGGCAGCTTCCCACGGCAAATCGGCAAGTTGCGGCCACAAATCCATTGGGGGCTGCCCAGAGCCCGGATTTTCTAACGGGGGGGGGGCAGAGTGTGTAAAAGTAGGCCACCCCTTTTTGGTTCGGGGGGCCCTTCCAGGTCCGCTGCTGCTGTGCGCTGGCGCTCCCCTCCCCTAGGCGGGTAAAGGGAAGCTGCTCTCAGTGACTCCGGGACTTAGGTTCTGCTTTGAGCTGGTCTGCCCTACCCCCCCCACCTTCCCCGCAGCCGCGGCAATAGTAGTGGCGTGAGGAACCCCCCTTAACCTGTAGAGGAGGGGCGATGCGCACATAAGAGCGGCCAAAGATTCGGAGGTTTCCCTATAGTATTTTTAGTTTGTCCTCCCCCTAATGCTGGGAAAAAGGCCCCATTTTGGCCGGTAGCAGGGTCCAATAGGGTGGAGAGCAGCAGTCATCCTCTGCCGGAAAGCTGCTTTCGGTGTCCTAGCCAGGCAAAAAAGCATGCTGCGGGCCATTGCAAAAGTGACTCCGAGGGGTCCCTGCCCCATTTCCCGTTTCGCCATGGGCTTAGGGTCATCTGCCTGTTTCCTCATCTCCATCCACCTCCTCCAGCTGCTACCCTGCATCCTCCCTTCTATGTACACCCTGGAGTAGAAAATCCACTCATTTTTCACCAGGACAATGGCTTCTGCTTCCAATGTCCTAATACTCATTCCTCCATTCCCAGTTCACCTACGGGATATAATGTGGCACACGGAGGAGATTAGTCGCCAACGGTTTCCTTACACGTCCTCCTGGCCCAGGGGACAGGATTTTTTCAAGGCCATTCTGTCCAGGGACATGAAGCAGTGGGGACTGGAATGACGTTTATTCATTGCCCCGGAAGTCCTGGCGGACTGACAAAAATTTCGTCGCCTCCTCGATTGGGCCTCAACAAAAAAGGGAAGGGTGTCTCGGCTTGAGGCTCGACGACTGGTGACATCAAAAGGTTACACCCAGGGGCAGTACTTTCGGTCTGATGGAATCAATCCAAAAAAAAATCGTTATGCGCATTTTTTTTGTTTTTCATTTACAAGTCGGTCCAACATGTGCAGGGCTGGGTATTTCCATAACGGGTGGAAAACATTTTCGCATATCAGAGTGGTGGTTGGGGGAGGCCGTTTCTGCCAGCTGCCATGGCCAACTCGGGAGGAGGGTGTTTTCATGGCTTTGTTTACGAAATGGATAAGTGCGCATGGCCACAGTTTCATCGGCCATTTTTCAGAATATGGCTGAAGATTCGGTGGAAGACTTCAGGAACCCTTTTAAACAACAGATTGATCACGTGACACCATGGCAGGCCGGATGGTCCATTCCCTCCTCGGTGCAAAGCATGGACACCATTTACCTTCCCCTTTGGTCCGTCACCATGGTTCGATTTGCAGTCTGGCGCGGAGGAAAGGCCCACCACATCGATTTTCCTTGCTGCATGGGGGGACCACGGAGGAGTTTCCTCCCCTTGTGTGACATTCGTTCGCCGGAGGGCAAAGGGGCCAGGTGTAGAAAAAAAAACTGCGTGACACCCACTGGTTTGTCCTTACACCTTGTGGTATGATGCGCTGTATTTGGTGGAGGGCTGAGATGGTGGTGGTGGGTGGAGGAGGAGTCGGGAACAATCGGCGGCAGGGGAAGCCGCACGTTTGGAACAAAAAAGTGGAGGAGAATAGCGGGTTTTCTTTTCCTGTCCCCCAAGTTGTTGGTGTGCCTGGGCCGGAAGCATAAAATTTCATCCCAGTGGGGCCCGTACTACGGACATGTACTGGGCCCCTGGACCGTATGTTACAGTTCCCAGATACGGTCCGACGCTGCCGTGCACATTGGAAACAAACCCGGATTAAGCTTAAGAAAACTGGCCCACCTTTCTGTTCTACATATTTTGAAAGTGCTGTCGGTACTTTGTGCCTTTTTAGAAACAAGATAATTTACGGCTTGGAAACTCTCATATCGGCTCGTGCACATAGCCATAGTTTTTCTCTGGAATGGTGCAGGAGTTCCACCATTGGAAAAGGGGAGGGACTGCAGTACCAAAAAACATACTTGTGACAGGAAGCACGGTCAGATTCCTTGCACATTAGGATGGTTGGAACGAATTATGTTGGTTCTCTTTGCAATCGCCTCGATGAACGGAACTGCTGGCGTGCCGATGAGCAGCGAGGGGGAGCAGGGAGAATATTGGACCGTGGGGAGGATTTGATGTCAAACGAGTAAAACAAGTCCCTTCTGGCCAGAAGGTGGGGTGGAGCCTTGACTGGCTGCAATGGCATGCCTGCCACTGGGCGGCTTGCTTTTGCTGCTGCTTTTTGCTGCTTTTGGCGGCAGGATAGACCACCACATCTGATGGGACACGGTTTATTCCCAGGCCCAAGGCCACACGGATGGTGACGCTTCGCTGTGTTTGTGCAGGGCCGTGGTGCCAAATACGTTAGCTTCCTGGACACGGCTTTTCACTTTTTATTGCCCACACCACCCAAAGATTCTAATACAATATTTAAACATATTTCGGCTCCTTCCGGTGGTCTTAGCAAAAAGGAAACTGGACAACCATAACCGCCCGAGCTATATCGCGGATTTTTCCTCAATAGCTTACAGCACTGAAGTGGGACTTAATTGGCCTCCGCTTGCACCATCGATGTGGAGCCTGTGCTGCTACTTGGTTGGACCTGCGGAAGCGAGGGTTTTTTTTTACCCCGTGGGCCGCTTGGATCCCGGACCTCAACTGCTGCTATCACTGCTGACTCAACGGAGGCCCCTCACGGGGGAACCCACTTGATGGCTGCGCCGCGGCCTGACGCGCAGCTTTGGACGCCCTCTTCTTCCTGGATGATGATGAAGGGGCCCTTGCCTCTCCGGGCTCCCAAGTTGCGGTCGGATAACATCATGCAATCCTATTTTGTGGTTTCATCGTACAATGCTTGTCCCTCATAACCCCTGTCTTTGTATGCAGGGGCTGTGAACCCAATTCACACATGACTCCCATGCCACTCTCCAACATCTTACTTTGCCGCCCCTACTGCAAGAAGCAGGGATATTGGCCCATTTCTTCGCTGCCAAGTTAAGCTTGCTTGGGGGGGGGGACTGCCACCTCCTCACAAAATTGTTTCATCCTCCCACTTTAAATGTTGGCGCTGAAGCCCAGACCACATAGTTGATCTCCTGGCTGTGGGAAAACACCGGGAAGGGGACAGGGAGAAGGGTTGAGGAACTGGTGGGTGGGCCGCTGACTCCGCTTTCCGGGGACATTTTGCCAAAACTAAGGGGGTTGTGGTCTGACGTTCCCACCGGACTCTTGGGGCTGGGTTGTCAGGATGTTACCTGGGGAGGAAGGGGATGGAACCTAGTCACAACCCAATCAAGAACCATTGGGTTGCTAGTCAGTACATGGCCAGTAGATGACAGCGGCAGTTGTGGCCTCACCGAGTGACCCCTGCTGCGACGTCCCCTCGCTGTGCTGCGACCTGCTACAGGAATGTTTGTGCCTCTGACACTCGCAGGTGAAGAGCCTGCCACCTCTCTGTCTGACATACTGTTTTTCTAAAATGTACAGACACTGTTTGATGAAGATATCTGTATATAAATAAATACACACCCTGTATTTGACGCCAAATGAACCCACAAAGAAGCTTGGGGTTTAACCCTTGGATAAAAAATTTGCGCTCCACAAATGGGCAGGAAAAATTGACTTGTATGTGCCGTTTAAAAACTCTGTGTATTTTTACTGAATATAAAAAGCACAAACAGGTTTAAAATTAACCTTCGGAATATGAATTATGCAACAGATTTCCTTTGTGGTGGGGAAACTACTAGCTTTGTTGCGGGGTTACAATTGCGTGTTTTCTACGCTACACAACAAGAGAAAAAATTTTGTAATTAACCTTCGTTTGTGAATTATGCTACAGGAAAATTTTTTTTTTTGGCGGTGAAAAAGACGGTTTTTCTGGAGTCACAACAGCAGCATAACAACGCTTAATTAACCCCTGGTTTGTAAATCGGGCAAAAGAATTGAGCAGCCGGAAACTACTAGCTTTGTAGCGTGTTTACAATTTGCGTGTTTTCTACGCTACACAACAAGGAAAAAATTGTAATTAACCTTCGCTTTGTGAATTATGCTACAGGAAAAATTGTATTTTTTGGCGGTGAAAAAGACGGTTTTCTTGGAAGTCACAACAGTAGCAGAAAAACTCTTAATTAACCCCTGGATTAAATTTGCGCAAAAGAATTGAGGGGCCAAAAAAGAATTGGTATTGTAATTATAAAAAAAAAAAAAAAAAAAAAAAAAAAAAAAAAAAAAAAAAAAAAAAAAAAACGCTGTTTCTTTAAATGAATACAACAGGAACTGGCTTAGATGCCCCTTGATATTCAATGTGCTGTGAGCAGATAGCATTAACATGTATATGCACTGGACTTTTAGATCCAATACACCAAAAAAATCAGAAATAGAACATTAAGAAAAAGCAGTTTTTTGAGACAAGCTGAGACACCCAAAAAAAAATGTGTATAAAAATCAGTTCTTCATAAATCAGCCACGGCCACCTTCCGTGATCAGTACAGTGAGAGCGGTAGGGCTCCCAGCGCGCCCCCCGGACTTATATAGGGGGGTGAGTCCAGAATCCCGCGGTCCTGTTGGCTTCATATTGAACATGTCATCAGGTATCCCCTTCTTCCTCCCAGAGTGCTTTCCCCCCATTTACGCCAGTGCTCCAGCCATTTTTTCTCGACATTCGTTTACCCAAAATACCCCCCAAAATTCGACTTCGTTCAGAACCGAAGTTTTATAAATTCTAAACGAATTCCACTTTGTTAGAAACGATTCGCCCCTCTAAAAAATGACTTGAAAACTTGAAATGAATTTGATAGCTTTTTGGGCAAAGGTATGATTGTGCCCGAAAACCCCGGGTTTTGGCCCTTTTCGTCGGGCCCCGGACGTTTGGGGAAAACCTTTGGTTTTATGACATAACATCTTTTCATTTGTATTTTCTGTGTGAACTTGGCTTCCCCCCTGATTCTTTATTGATTCCCCGGGCCCAAAGCCCGTGGCCGGAATCTTCCAGCACTCCCGGGGTTTAACCCTTGTCCTTGTTGGTTTTTTTTAAATTTTGACAGCCCTTTGTTCCTATCAGGTTTTCTGTTACTTCCCCCAAAACCTTCACCCCTTTTGGTTGTTTGGGGGTTTTTAAAGGGGCTGTTAAAAACCTTTTCCCCCTTCCCCTTTGCTATAGGGTTTTGCCCCCTGTAGTTCGCCCTTTTTTTTGCCTGCGTCTTTTTTGGGTTACCTGCCCTTTTTTGGCTTCCTTCTGACTTTTTCTTCTGCCTCCTGTATCTGTACCGCGCCCTGGGGGGCTTTAGCTGACCTTTTGCTTGCACTCCTTTTTATCCCTTGTCTCAGTTTTTGACTTTGTGCCATTTTCTGTTATCGATTTTGGGGCCCGCCTGACTACGTGAAATTTGTTCTGTGTTTTTTTGGGCCCCTTTTTCGGGTGTTGAAAACTTGATTGGGTCCCACCCCATCATCTTTGGTTGGGGCCCCCCTTTTAAAGGAGTGGGTTTTCCCCCAAAAGGCGGGGAAAAGGGGGGGGAAACCATTGTCGGGGCCTCATTTGGGTTCTGTCTTGGTGTGTGCCCCCTGACAAATAAAAGGGTTGTTTAAGTTAAAACTTTTTTACAGTAAAACCACCCAAAAAGATTAGAGGCTTTTTGGGGTTTTCATGTATGGGAAATTCTTTTAAAAACCATGTTTATATGTAAAAAGAAATGTTAATTAGCTAAAAAAAAGGCCCAAACCCAAGGGATTGATGAGGAAAAAACACCTAAACAATTTTTACTAATAGCTGCATTTTTAAACGGGATAGTGGACGGGTTTTCCCCCCTTTAGCACAGTAAGCTTTGAGTCAAGGGAAAAGATTTGTTTTTCCCCCAAAACCCCTTTAAAAAGACTTTTTTGGGACCCCTGCTTAAGTCTTGTCTGCCCCAGATGTATGTGCTGTCTCTAGTTGCCAAACCCCTCTTTTTTGGAAAGTTAGATTCATACCCTGTCGGGGGGAAACAATCTCAAGTCGTTGTTCGGATTCAAAGGCCCCCTTTTTAATTAAAAACCCGACTCGGGGCCGGGTTTGGCTTTTATTTGGAGGAAAACGCCTAGGGCCTACATTTTGATGTGCCCCGCTGGCATGACAGTTGAGATCAGTGGAACCAAAGGGGGCAGACTGAGACACAGGGGATAAGGTCAAGACAGGCGGCAGACAAGAGAGGTCAAGGTCCAGAGAATGGGTCAAATACCAGGAATGCGGAACATAGCAATATCAAAACACAAGGAAAGCACACCAACAAACTGGCAAAAAAAGTTTTGGGAGGAAGGAGTAAAAAAGTGTCCACGTCACAGTGATATCCAATCAGCTGTGCGCTGGCCCTTTAAGCGGGGTCTTCAGATGGACATATTTGGCTGATAACCACACTTTATCCCACATAAAAGGGAACCTGGGGGGAGGTCTCCATTTTTTTTTCAGCTTGAGTTTTAGCCCAAAAAAATTTCTTACAAAAAAGAGATCCCCGGGGTATCTTGTTAAATAGTAAAAACTCTTTGGACTTAAAAAACCCCACAGCTAAAAACTAGAGGTAGTGGGGAAGGGGGAAGAAAAAGGGTGGTGATTTTTCCCGTAAAAAATTTGAAAAAAAGGAGAAAACCCTGCGGGTCGAAATCAAAAAATTGTTCAGAAAATTCAGCCCAAGGGAAGTAAGTCGTCAAATATCTTGATGAGAAAAAAGGGGTAGTAATTACAGAAAAAGGGGATTCACTTTTCTTTCCCCTTTTTCTGGGGGTGGTATCAAAATTTTAAATTAAAGATGAGAAACCAATTTAAAATTTAAGCCGAAAAACAGGTACAATAAAAAATTAGAGAAAAATTTAAAATCCCTTGTTTAGCCCAAAAAAAGGGAAATTTAAGCCCCAAGCGGGCCCAAAATATTTGCTGAAAGAAATTGAAGGTGATTGTGGAGCTGTGGGGCAGCCGGGAAGGGGAAACCAAAATAAATTTTAATTGGGGGAGCAATCAGTTACCCCCCAAAATTTGACTTTTAAGATTAGAGGTTGTGTAAAAGATCCAAAATAAAGGTCTTATTTAATATGGGCCCAGGGTGACGAGGTCGAGGCTTTAGATGAGAATTTTTTATCTTTGGGAACAAGGGGAACAAGAGAGAACAAAATTTTTGGGAATATCTTGAAAAAGTTTTGCCCCATAAAATTTAATTTTCAAAAAGTTTCAATAAAAAAGTTTTTTAATTTTTCCTGCGTGACTGGCTAGATTGGAAGAATGACCCCATTTAAGAATTCTTTTTCTTAGAGCTAGACCTACAAAATATATCCCTGGTGAAATCTGTTGGAGGTTGATGGGAGCTGGGTAAATAAAAAGTTCAGGGGGGAAAAATGTGCTTAGGGGGTGGACTAGTTTTTGAGCAATTGCTTTGGTTTATCGGGGATCGATCGATAGTGATAGTCGGCCCCCTATCGATAAGGTTTTTGGGATAGTGAGCATGATTTTTGGCGATGATAAACCTTTAAAAGGGTCTAGGGGAGAGCAACAACCCCCTTTCATTTTTTTCCCCCCAAAACAAGGCTGGAAAACGAAATTAACATCCACAACAGCCAAATGGATACGTGCACATTTTAGGCAACAAAAATTAGGTTATAAAACCCACAAAAAAAAAAAGTCACAGCCCTTTTTCAAACCCGGGTCTTGAACCAAAACCCTTTCCCCTTTAAAAATTTGCATCACCCAAAAATTTAAAGGGGACAGAAGGCAGTATGATTTAAAACCATAAATTTTCCTTGAACTGGACTTTGAAAATCCTTTTCCGGGAACGCAAAAATTGGGGAAAAAACCCCCCTGCAGACCCCCCCCTTTAAAAAGTCCCGGGAAAAAAGGAGTTTTTTAAACCCACCATTTTAGTTTCATGGACATTGATTCCCTGCCCGGGGGCCCAAACACCCCCCTGACCCCCAAACCCTGCGGGACCCCCACTTTTAAAAAAGGGCCCGGGAAAAAAAAGGAGTCTTTCAACCACCATTTGTTTCATGGACTTTGACTTTTACCTTTTCCGGGGCCAAAGCATGAGCCCCAAAAACCTGCTGACCCCCACTTTTAAAAAAAGTCCCGGGAAAAAAGGAGTTTTTAACCACCTTTTTTAGTTTCATGGACTTTGACAAACCCGGGCCCGGGGGCCACACCCTTTGACCCCCAAACCCTTTGCTTTACCCCACATTTAAAAATCCCGGGAAAAAGGGAAAATTTCAACCCCCATTTTAGTTTCACTGGACATTGACTAAAACCTGCCCGGGCCACAGCTGACCCCCCAAACCTGCATGACCCCCACTTTTAAAAAGTCCCGGAAAAAGAGTCTTTCAACCCCTTTTAGTTTCACGGACTTTGACTATACCTGCCCTTTGGGCCCAACAGATGACCCCCAAAACCGATGACCCCCACTTTTAAAAAAGGGCCCCAAAAAAAAGGAGTTTTTCCCAAATAACCACCTTTTTTATTTTTTCATGGACATTGCCCTATTCCTGTCCGGGGCCCACGGGCTTTGGCCCCCAAAACCCTTGCATGCCCCCACATTTAAAAAGTGCCGGAAAAAGGAGTTTTAAACCACCTTTTTTAGTTAAAATGGACATTGAAAAAAACCTGTCCTGGGCCACCCCTGACCCAGGGCCGGAGTTACTAGGGGTGGGGTGAAAAACCCCGGGCTGGGGCCCCGTCTTTATTAAAAACCCCCCCCCCAAGGTTAAAATGCCCTGGGGGGCCCCCTCCCAACGAAAACTGTCATGCTTAAGAGGGGTGGGGAAGCGGAAGTGTGAAAACCCCAGCCTTCCTTTTAAACACACCCCAAATACCGGGGGTTTGCGCTTGCCCCTCCGTTTTGGTGGGCCCAAAAATTGGGGTTTCCCACTTGGAAATACTGGTGGTTAACGTCCTTTTTACCCCCCAGGTCCCCTTTGTCTTGGCATTCTTTTTCTCATTTTTAACCCTCAACGTGCGGGGAAATGGTCTCTGTTACTTTGTTCTCTTTCCGTGCCCCCAAAATCCTGTCCCCTGAAAAACCTTTCAAACTGGTCAAGTTTTTCCCGTACCTCCCCTTTTACAATTCAGAGGAATTTTTTTAACAGCTTTTTGTACATGCAAGTTTTTTAGTACTTTAAATTTTAGAAAAAACAATTTTATTTAAAAGGGTTTTTCCCCAATAAAAGGGATTTTATAGCTTTTTAAAAAATCTTGCAAAAAAAGTCATTTTTTCCCAAAATGGGTTTCCCTTAACAGGGGTCCTTTCCTATTCCTGTTTTTTGACAGCACCCTCCCCTTTAGCCACTCTTGACAATTTTGAAGAACAAATGTTGTTTAAAAAAACATTTTTTTTGAATTGGACCTGTGTATTGTGCATGTCACCGCAAAAAGCCCCCCAAAATTTTAAAACATGATTTTTGAACCACTTTTTGGTTTAATTGTGAAGAAAAAAATGTCTGTTAGAAAAAAACTTTTTTTAAAAATAGGGGCTGTAAATATTGTGCCCTTTTCCCAAAACGCATGACCCAAAAAAAATTTTAAAAAAAGGGCTTCTCCGTCATTTTTTAAAAATTGTGGGGAGAAAAAGCCCTTTAAGCCACTTTCTGTTACAAAAAGGGCCATGATTATTGCTGTATCTCACAGCCCACGACCCCAAAAAAAATTAAAAAATAGACTTCCAGCCCCCATTAAAAATTGTGAGGGAGAAAAGCCAAATTAAAGCCAAAATTTTTTGTTTCCCAAAAGGGCCCTAATTTATAGCTGTATCTCCAAGCAACATGGCCCCAAAAAAAAAATTTTTAAATAAGACTTCCAGCCACTATTTAAAAAATTTTGAGGGGGAAATGGCCACTTAGAAGCCCCCAAATTTTTTGTTTCCAAAGGGGCCCTAATTAAGCTGTATCTCACAGCAACATGACCCCAAAAAAATTATAAATAAGATTCTCAGCCAATATTTAAAAAATTTTGAGGGAAAATTTCCACTTTGAATTTACATTTCTGTTCCAAAGGGGCCCTGATTATTGCTGTATCTCACGCAAATGACCTCAAACCTTGGGCAATCGAAAAAATTCTTTAAAATAAAGTGAAAATAATGGAATTTCGGTGGTTTTTTCATGAAACCTTGCTGTTTTTTTACATCTTCCCACACAAAAACCCGCAAAAAAGAACTGTTGGGAAAAAAGAATAAAAAAAAGCAGTTAAAAATAATCCTTTTTAAAAAAAAAATTTTTAAGAGGACCCTTTCTGTTTTTAAAAAAGGGGTGAAAATAGACGGGGAACCTTTAAACGGTGACCTCGGGAATTGGGGCCCCAACATCCCTCAGAGATCCTGCCTGATTTATCTTGATGAAAAGCAACGATCCACATTTTCGGGGAAACCGGATGCGTTATTTCTGTAAAGACTCCCTCCACTGTGCTGAAGGGCCGCTCAGAAAATGACGCTGGCTGGGGCAAAGGGAAAAAACCCCTTGGTTTTACGAGCCCGCTGGGCCATTCCCCCAATTTTTGGATTTCACAGAATTTTTTTGGGTTTTCCGGGAAAAAATGCAAAAAACATCGGGGTTGAGACGCAGATATCGGCAACCCCGATCTTAAGTGATCTCTGTGTGTTGGATGTGTTGGGCCCCCCATTGCATTTCGTGTGAGGTGGTAAACAAAAAATTGCCAGAAGGGCACCCCTTAGGCCCTTTTGCCCCTTTCCTGCTTCGCCCACTTGGCACTCTACGCTGTCACTCGTTTAAGTTTTTCCAAACCCTGAAAATTTGGGGAACGTTTAAGCAGACGCAACAGGGTTTTCTCCAGTTGATCAATCAGCCCAAAGGGCTCCATTTTCCCGCATTTTAAATCTCTATTTGGGTGTGGGGGAAGGAAAGTGCGATTTTTTGTTTTTTTTACCGGGGATCCCAGGAGGGTGGGCCCCCCAGTAACTGTTGTTTCATTTTATGGCCTTTAATTTCGAGGTTTATGTTGGAAAGGGAAATTTGGAGCAAACCAAGCACTCATGTTTAGAGATGGGCCTTGATTTTTTCCCCAAACCCCCTGGGTCGAGGGGGACCCAGCAAACTGATCTTCCTCAATCTTCCCCCCGCCCCAAAGTCGCGCCAACCCCTTTTTCCAAAGGGAGGGGCTTTGGTTTAAAATCGGGGTCTAGGAAACCTCCTCCCCCTCCGTGCCTCCGGAAAAGCTTCCCAAAACAGCCCTGACCCTTTCCTTGGGGATGATTCACCCTGAGAAACTGAAGGGGCCCCCTTTTCACTAGCTCTGGAGCCCCGAAACCAGCCTAATGAAGACAGAAGAAAATTTTGAAAAGTCGGGCCCTTGGGAAATTTACGGAGGGGAAAAAGGGTCCCTGTCCCCCATTTTGTGTCCGTTCCTCCTCCGTCGCTGGCGGGGCCTGTTTTTTTCAGAGTGTAAAACCCATCGTTCCGAACTAAGATCAACCCCCAAAGCTCATGTGACAAGGGGATTTTCCCACTGACCCTTTTGGGGCTTTTTTCAAAACTTTGGGAAGGAAAGGTGCAGAGCTCTTTCCCCCTGCCCCACTCTCGGTGGTTCAACACCCGAGGTCCCTAAACCCCTGTTTTTTAGGCCCTGTGTCACCCTTTGTACTGCGTAATTTGGGATTGCGCTTCCTTCCCCCAATCCCCTGAGCATGTGGAGGGTGGAATTCCCGCCTGTTGCCCCCGTCAAAATGAACGGGTTTTACGGGGGAGGCCAGCTGAAAGCTGCAACGCACCAGGCGGGGCGAAGCAGGGGTTTTTCGAAGGGGGAAGTGCGAACTCAGGGCCCCGAGCCTTCTTCAGCAGGAGTCCCAAACCCGGGGAGCTCTTTTTAGAAATTTTTTGACGGGCAAGGGTTTAAGACAAGTGCCAGGCAAGGGATGTCCCAGCCTTTCCGATCTTTAAAGGGGGGCCGCAGATTTTTGCCCCGCCAAACCCGCGCTTTGGTTTTGTTTTTTTAAAACCCCTCCAAAAAACTCCCCCCTGTGTGTGGACGGTTCCAAGGCAGATTAATTTCAACCCCGGGGCCCGGGGGTTCCCCGGGCCCCCGTGAAGCCACCCGAGGACCTTGGGGAAAGAGGCCCCGCCCATCCCCGCGGTTTTTTTAAGAAGCGTGCCCCCAGCCTGAAAAGCCACCTTTACCCCCAGGACATCCACCCAGCTAAACCCCTGAGTGTCACAGAGATAAAGCGGCCTTGGGCCCTTACAAATCCATGTGTCGGGGGTTGAGATGGACTTTTTCCCCCACACAGATGCAGACAACGCGCTTTAAATTTTTGTGATAACGTGGTGGCCGGCAGGGAACCCGCTTTTTCTGGCAAAAAAATGCCGCTCGGGATTTTGGTATTGGGGGGGAAGCGAGGGCCTTTGACTTGGGGGAAACCCATCTGTGCCCAAACCGGGGAAAAAAAAGGCAACTTTTCCCAAAGGCCAAAAGGGGACCTGGGCAATGCCGACTTTAGGTTTTTGGCCCTTTGGGGGGTTTTGGGTTTTTTACTGTGTTTTTCGGGCCCAAAAACCCTGGAAGCAAAAAAGGTGGCTGTTTAAAACGGGCCCGTTTGTACGGGTGCGGTCGTCAAACGGGGGAAAGGGAAAAGGGGGTAGGATGGGTTCTGGTGGTGCGGTGGTTTAGGGGGCGCGGTGGAGGCGGGAAGCGGGGCTGACCCCTGATATTACTCGGAGAGCATGGGCAGCTGAGGAACGTTGGGTTTGGTGGGGGGGAGGAGGAGGGGCGGAGACAGGGGGTTTTGTGAAAGGGGTTTGGAGGCCGGGGCTTTCGGTCGGGCCCTTTTTTTTTGGCCCAAGGGGTTCCTCCATTTAAACTAGGCATTCGCTGTTGTAAACTAAAAATGTTGGTGGGGGGTTAAAGGGGTTGCTCGCTACAATGTTTGGGGGTTTTTAATTTAAAGATCTTTAAAAACAAGCAGTTTGCAATATATGTTCATTAAAAATTGTCCTACTGATTTTGAGCTAGCCCCTTTTTAGTATTACTCTTCAGCTCCTCAAATTTCTATAAGCAACCCGCCCTGTTGACCCTTATCCCTTTCTGGCTGTCAGGTCTGAATGGGCTCATCCCTTTTAAGGACAGGTTTTGAGCAGAGAGCCCCCCGCACAGGGAAAGCTTCTGGGGGGGGAGGAACTTGGCGGGCTGTGTCCTTTCTGCCCGGTTTTAAACCCCGTGTGTGCCTGCTTCCTCCTGCTCTCTACTCAGATTTGGGGTTGGGGGGGCAGCCGTTTACCCTGTCTGTTACTTTTTTTTAATTTTATGTTTTGTCTTTGGAACTGTGACTATTTCTAATACTTTAGAGATCAGGCATGTGAATTTCTTTATGTTTCCAGTATTAGTGGGGACATTTTGAGTATAGTAACACTGCCCTTTTTTGTTGCTGGAGATGTGGAGGATTGTAAGCTAAGCAGGGGGGTATTGGAACACAGAAACCCCTTTTGCTCTATTGCCTCACCTTTCATTCCTCTCTTTTTTATAGATCAGCCCTTCTGCAACAGGGCTTTGCAGGAACACCAGGGTGAACCCGGAGCAAAACCCCCTTTCCCCCCCCCCCCCCCCGTATTGAAGTTAAAGTTTCTGCCCCGTGTGCTGGGTGGGAGGGGGGGGAGGGAGCAGAAAAGACGGGCAAGAAACACGCCCTCGTTCAAATTACCCGGGCACTGACAGGCTGAAAGCTCGTAATGAGACAACTCCTTTAACCACTTAAGGTTCTTGGCTCTACTTATTCATTTACGGCAAAGGCGGCATATGACATCGCTGGGTGAATCAGGGCTTGCTCAAAGAAGGCCCAGGCTTTGAGAGGTCACTGGATCTTTTTGACGGGCGATAACGAGGAGCGGGGGTTGGCTGGCGGAATCATATCAGCGGACTTCTGCGCCCGCCTCCCCCTTTTTTTGTGGCGGGACCCGTATTGACATACCCCATCGTCTTCCTCCTCGTCCACTGATGAAGCGCTCGCAAGCAAATTCTGCGGAAAAGACCAAGTATGGATCCGCAATGTCGTCATCATCATCATCATCAACACAGGTGAAATTGGTCGTCCTGACTTTCTGCATCCAGAAGCTGGGGGGCTACAAGCAAGGGGCACTGCAAGCGTTGCCCACCGCCCCGGGTTTTTGCCGATTGACCGGCTTCCTTCACCTCCTCTGATTTGGGATCATTATGGGCGTCAGAGCAGAGAAAATCATCTTTTTGGGCCTCTTGATCTTTTAACATGCCTTCTGACCCAACCGCATTTTGTCCTCAAAGAGGTCTTCAGAAAATGGATTATCCACAGTGGTGGGTACACGAGTTGACATTTGGGGTGCGTCATGTTGGACAGATGTGATGATGCTGATGACGACATTTGTGGCCGTGACTGCGAGGACGAGGAGGTAAGACTGCTAGATGCAGGTTGCATTAACCACTGAAGGACAGATTGGCGCGATGTTCATTACTTAGTTCACGGGGCCCCTGACCCAGCGTTTGAAAGGCCTGACGGTCCTGCAACTGACGATCCGCTGGGCATGGTGTTATCGCCAGCACGGGGAAGGAGCACCTTCTCTCGTCCCTTTCTACCTCCATGTGCTACCCCCATCTTTGCTCGCTTACCACCTGCATATCGCGCCATGTTCAGAAATATAAATTTTGAGAAGGTATGGAATAGTTTTTGGAAAGTCTTTATTAAAAGACAGCAAATCACAGCTATTCAAAACCCCCTAATCAAAAAAAAATTGCTGGTTAAATTTAAACTGCAAGGTGTCTATCAACAAAAGGACTGGGCAAAAAGTCCAAAAAAAAACGTATCGTTAGTTTGATTAATAAACTGTATTTTTTTTCACCTTTCAAATTTACCTGTGGTGAATTAAATTGTGTTTTAAGGGTTACGTGTGCTGGTCTGAAAAATGCGGGTGCCAAAAGCAAAAAAACACGTAACTGTTATGTTTTGATATAATAAACTGTTATTTTTTTTCACCCTTTTAATTCACCTGGGTGAATATAATTGCTGGTTTTAAAGATTTACGTAAAATGCTCGCAATGAACATGCTGGGTGCGCAAAAGTCAAAAAAAACGTAACTGTTATGTTTTGATATAATAAACTGTATTTTTTGCACCTTTCAATTCACCTGTGGTGAATATAGAATTGCTGTTTTAAGATTTAAGTAGATGCTGCGTCAATGAACAGTGCTGGGTGCGCAAAAGTCAAAAACACGTAATGTTATGTTTTGATATAATAAACTGTATTTTTTTTGACTTTCAATTCACCTGTGGTGAATATAGAATTGCTGTTTTAAGATTTACGTAGATGCTGCGTCAATGAACAGTGCTGGGTGCGCAAAAAGTCAAAAAAACAAGTAAAATGTAATGTTTTGATATAATAAACGGTTTTTTTTGCACCTTTCAATTCACCTGTGGTGAATATAGAATTGCTGTTTTAAGATTTACGTAGATGCTGCGTCAATGAACAGTGCTGGGTGCGCAAAAGTCAAAAAACACGTAACTGTTATGTTTTGATATAACATATTTCATATAAATATTTCAATAGCAAACTGTTAATAATAAAGATATTCCACTACAATGTCTACACTAAGTCTTGGTGAACTTTATCCAGTGTTCTTTATTTGATAGAGCTTGTCTGTGTTCGCCCGGGGGCCCCCCCCCCCCCCAGCTCCCACCCGCCGTGAATTTACAGTGGTAGATTCTGCTTTTAAATTCTCTAGTAACTACATAAAATTTTTCAAATCCCTAATCTAACTAAAAATTTGGGAAGGATCACCCGCTAATAGTAGAGGTTTCTCTGTGCAAAATAGATAATTTCGCTGAGCTGTTTTGGGCCCCAGGCAGAACGCAGGTCCTATACCTATGAGACGCTGAGAGGGCCTGAGGCTGAAACAGGAAACGCTGTTCTATGTAAAACGAGGTCATGTGATTTTTTCCCGGCCCAATCGCAACCATACACATCCCAGTCATGACCCTCGCACACATCTCACCTGCTCTGTTCTGTAATCTGATTTGCTGGCCGCCAAAATTACAGGAAGTGCCGAAAAAAGGCGCGATCTTAATAGATGATGCACAGATTTTAAACCCTTTAAAATTATCGCATGATCTGGAAATTTCGATCACCATAAAAACCTTGTCGATTTCAACTTTGTCGATAAAAATCGCTCAACACTAGTGTGGACACGAGTCCTGGGGTATCTGAGGAAAAATAGAGAGCATCAGCCTTAACATTCTTCTCTGCAGGTCTAAGGTGCAATAGAAAATCAAATCGAGAGGAGAAGAGAGAACATTAAACTTGCTAGGGATTTAACCGTTGTGCAGTCTGAAGAACACATTCTTATGGTCTGTGTAGAACAAGATGATGGTCTAGCTTTTAGGAGTCTTCTGCGTGAGTACTGCTCCAGCTCCTATGGATGAAGCATCCACCTCAAGGTAATTTTTTTTTTTTTTTAGATCTTTGCTTCCTTAAGATGATGTTATGAAGTCTGCAACTTTGCCACTTCTACCTCATGAACAAAAATAAACTTCAGCTATACAGGTCTTTCACCTCTATTGAAGTTTTAATGCCTCAGCAAGGTATCTTTTAGTCATCTAATCTTAATGAAATATGATCTAATGCTAAAAACTCTGTTAGACTCAGACATCAAACAATACCTGATCCGAACAACTAGCCTTCTCTAATTCTGTCCCTAAAAACCTGACCCTAATGCTGACCCTAATGCCAGACCCCACTTGCCCTATTTTATCCCTGAAGACGTCCCAAGCTAGATCCCTCAATATGATGACCCTAACTAAAAAGCAAGGAACTACCAAAGAGAAATAAGGAACAGAACACATTGAAAAGTGATGCAGGGCAGAACTTAAAGGGAATTTGCCAAGACGCCAGTTACCTACCTCCTGTCAGCACGGGAGCAGGATATATACAAATCATGCTGAGTCATGAAGCTGCAGGGGAGAGAGGGAGGGGGTGAGTGAGGAGTGAGGAATCCAAGGGAGCGTCTCAAAACTTAAGTGAAATAATAAGCAGTACAACAGTGGATTCTCAATTCAGCAAGACAGCCTCAGTCTGCACTGTCTACCTGGTGCCTTAAAAGCTCCTTCATTTTGCTTGTCATCAGATAAGAAGTGTTTCACGCAAGTGCGGCCTGTCAGCTCCTGGGTCGTGTCTAAGGTAAGCTTTGAGGTAACTAAAGGGGATTGAGAAATGCTGTAGCTCTCAGAGTTTTCACTTTTTTTAAATCACATATATTTAGAAAAGTGATTAAATACCCATTTTGGAGGTTCCCATGTCAACATTACATGGTGGCAAAACCCCTTTAAGGAAACAAAACTAAGGACAAACGGTCTATATATATAGTAAACAAAACCAAAATAGGACACACCAGGACTAAATATACTAGAAACAGGAAGCAAGCAGAGTACAAGAATGAAGTTTTCATCTTAACAGTATACTATGTGCTAGCAATCAAGTAAACCTTCGCTTTATAGATGGCTAGCAATCAATCACTCCCACTTAATTAAGCACACATGTGCATAATGGTCAGTTGATAGTTCTAAGAGTTGTTTGATGCAATTGCATAGCAACTGCCTCATCTGATGTATTAAACAGGAGAAGACAAAATAGGAGGGGGAAATCTGTCATTCCTAACAATTTAATATGAGTTCTTGCTCTCTGTCTCCAAAAACACTATACAACTATACATGATGAATGTCATTGCTACCAGTCTATTAATTTGAAATATCCTGTGTACTTCATTGTGTACCTACTGTTCTGTCACAATCTGTGATCATATGTTATGTATCTTTGCAAAACAAAGTATTCTTCACTTTTTTTGGTTTACATATCTTAATAATGGTTTAAATATTAAAAAAAGTCTGAAACATATCCATGCTCCAATCTCTCAAACAAATGTCAATAGAGTGTCTCCTAAAGTATAGATTGCTTTTAATGAAGCAAAATCTGGCAGCAAAAATATGCAACTATATTGGCAAAAATTGAATATATTTTCATCACACAGTTTAGATATATATTTAAAAAAATATATGCTTAACTGTGTCATGATGCAGGCTGTGTTCCCCAACCCAGATGTCACTCACCTCTCTCCGCTCTCAATTTCTATTCGTCACCGCCGCATACATACATGTTCCCTAGGGTGCAAGAGACGGCTCTTTAAAATGTAAAGGGCCAGTGCACCACTGATTACCCATCACCGTTCACTGGATCCTTTATTAGGTCACTTCGCCCAACAGTCCCTGTCAGTTCGTTGGTGTGCTTCTGCTAGTTTTGTGATTTATCTATGTTTGTTGTTCATGGAATTTGACCCTGTGCTTTTGGACTTTGACTATTCTCTGCCTGCCGCTTAGCCTGACCTTTCTTTGAGTAACTGCTTGCGTTTTGCCTGCTGTCAGCCCTGACTTTTTCACCAGTGACCCGACTATGCTACAGCCTGTTCCTTCTGTATCATGCTGCATCTCAGCTATCACTCTGAATGGTCATCAGGGGGTAGCAACCTTGGAGTCTCACTCAGCAAAGTCCATCCTGCCTTACAGCAGGCTCTGGTGAATACCGGACAGTTTCTTGACTTCGCTTTCTGGCATGGTTCAATGTCATCTCTCTCGGTGACTGGGAGGATCCACCACCTGTGTCCATGATGTTTACCTGTGTGTATGACATTATGAACTGGCCATAGATCTCACAAAGGTGCCTTTGCCAGACATCCAAGACCTTGCTGTCAAAGTGGCCTGTCAAGGCATCTTTCAAGAGCAGCTATTTGAGATGCTATAGGACATAACTATCCATCTGCTCCTGCACCTACTCCCTATTGCCTACTCCCACTGCCATCGCTACGACACCTGAACCTGCTGCTGCCACCACGCTATGACAAAAATCCCAAAACCTGCCAGGGTTTCATAAACCAGTGTATTATACACTTTGAAGTGGCCTTTATTATAAGTCTGCTATCTGGCAAAGCCCTGACCTGGGCCACACCTCTCTGGGAGTAAGGGAATCTGTCGGCAGTCAACCTACTAGTCTTCTAAGACGCATTCTGCAAGTCTTTGAAGAACCCAGATGCGCTTCCTCTGGTATGTCATCTCTGCTCCATCTACATCAAGGCAAGTTCACAGTGGAACAATATGCCGTATAGTTTCGCATGCTGTCCTGTGAGCTACCCTGGAGTAATGAGGCTCTTGTAGTGCCCTTCTGGGAGAGTCTCGCAGAAAGAAACAAGGATGACTTCATTCTTCATGCCACTAGAATAGATGTCCATTTTACTGAGAGGCAATTGAGAATTCTCCCAGCCCCGCAAACTCATTCGACTTGCTCAAGTTTTTCAGAGGCCTCTACTACTTCCACCAATGGTTCCTTGTGATGAATCCATGCAAGTGGAGAGAGCCTATTTGTCTGAGGAAGAACATACGTGCAGACACCGCCCGCATTCATGCTTGTACTGTGGCAGCCAGACTCACTTCTTGAAAGATTGTCTGTCTTGTCCTAGACACTCCAGCACCTCGGCTCTGTGGGAGATCCTGGGTGAAAATGCATCCTCTCCTTGACTGAACATGACGGTCATGCTCAGCTTTTCATTCGGTGTCAAGTTTCAAGTTTCTGCCTTAGTGGATTCTGACTGTGCCATAAATTTCATTAATTCGTCTTTGATCTCCAGATTTCATCTACTAGTGATTAATCCTGATAAGACTCTGATAACCTTTTCCTTTAATGGAGAGTTAATAAAGGGCTCCATACAGTATCGTACAGAACCTTTGACCCTTCAGGTTAGGGCACCTCACAAGGAGATGATCTCCTTCTTTGTTATTCCAAATTCTACTTCTACAGTTCTCCTAGGTTTTCCATGGTTGCAGCTCCACACCCCCAATACTTGACTGACAAATGGGTGAGATCATTCACTGGGAGCAACAGTGCAACGCTTGGTGTCTCACATCACCAGGTGGGTGCAACCCGTTTCTCCACCAATGCGCCTGACTCCGCTTCAGGGTCTTCCAAGAATTTGCGGATGTCTTCAGTCAAAAGGAAGCAGAGACTCTTGCATCACATTGGTCCAATAGACCTCATGCCTGGCATAATGTCTCCTCGCGACAGAATGTATCCTCTGGCAAACTGTATGCTTCAAATAAAATGTGGATAGAGCCTTAGAAGTCTAATGTTATTTAAAATGTAATTTACTTTAAGGAATTTTTTGTATGCTTCCTCTGTTTATCATGAATGTTCTGTAGAGTCGGTGGATGTTTAGTTTAGGTTGTGTCAAAATCACATACACTGAAGATAAAAAAAATAGAAAGTAAGCTTTGCCTAAAGTTAGTGACTTAAAAAGTACTACTTCTTTCAATTTATCCAAAGTGGCTTAAAAGTGGATTTATACTTTAAAGAAGATTTTTACATAAAATTTAAAATAGGTCGTGTATTAGTAAATCAGAAGCATGAGAGCATGAGCCTAAATTTAGTAATTATGTATCTTTTACTAACAGAGTTAAAGGATGTTTCTCTAGTCATTTGCAGCGGCCATTACGAAAAAGTGAAAATAGGAAGTTTTATGTCACCTTTGAATTTGCTTTTAAGAAAACTAATGGGGAAATGGTAATTTTAATATTAATTCAACATGCTAACAAAAATACAATTTGATATTAGTAGTGTTTCTCAAATAGCTCCATACGGTTCAACCACATTTGTAAAAAAAAATTTGGGTTTGAGACATTCAGAGCCCATATTTTTTCTCTAACTCTATCCTTATCTCTAACATTAATCAGATTCATAGCCCTAAGTTTTTATGGTGCTTTGGTGTTTATTTACCTTTTAGCATCTTTTGGACACAGCACCACTTCTGAAGCAATATCCAACGTTGCTTCTAATGTCACTTCTGGTTTCTCTATTTAATAATACTACCACATATCACCACCCCATATCATCACCACATAGTGACGGAATACTACCACCACAGCAGGATCAATTATCAACGAAACATAGTAACTTAATATTACCTCCACACCATTACCACATATCACCACCACATAGTGAATGAATAATAATACAACACCATGACCTCATATTACCACCACATACTGACTGGACAATACTGCCACACCATGACCACATTTCACCAACACATAGTAACTGAATAATAACACCATCCCATTACTCAATATAAACCATTACACTTTGCATGCATATAAGTGGTTACAGTTCAGTTACATTTAGTGACTCACAGGTGACATTTCTCTGATGAGTCATTCACATTCCCTTTTCTCCTACATCCGGTCCACACCTTCATGCTGACTTCTCAGCCAACACACGTCTCTGCAGATTTGGACACAAATATGTTAGAATCCTTAATTTCCAGCACCTCTTTACCTTTTTCCAAATCTGCACATGGGTGGGAAAGTGGGTTCAGACCACAGCTTAGAGGCACAGTCTCCTAGGTGGGTGGGGGAGGAATAGCATACTAACTTCCAGGAGATTGTGCTATGGTTATGGCCTGTACCCCGCAGAATCATATTGTGTGGTCCGAACTGCTTCCCCTGCACCCAGAATATCAGCTACAGGCATGATGCATGATCTCTAGGTGGTGCTAGGGGGTTGAGTTCAGTACTGTCATGGTTTTTGTAGTGTTCCTATTTTTTCTACAGATTTCCACTTTGGAATATAATGGATTTATTGAACCAGCGTTTGAGTCAATTCTTAAATAAAATGGTCATTGAGGGCTGGTGTCGGGGAGAGTTTATTTTAAAAAAAAGTGATTTTTTTTTGTTGTGTTCATGTGTTTTGTTACCGTTTATTTCTAGGGTTAGTAATAGGGGTGTTTGGCAGACGCCTCTGTATTACTAGCGCTGGGGCTTGGTGTCAGTTTTGGGGTGACAAAAAAAACACCACTGGCTGACACTAGTAACAGTAAGGCTATGTTCACACGATGTTTTTGTGATCCGTAAAACGGATCCAACAATGTTCAGTATGATTTACATTGCTTTCAGTGAGAAAAGCGCATCGCCGTTCCCATGAGAGAACGCCGATGCACTTTTGAGAGCTTTCCTCTGCTGCGTTTTGCGGATCTGTCCAGAGAAATGACATGTCATTTCTTGTTGCGTTTTACGCAACAGCAATCCCCATAGGAAACAATGGGGTGCGCTTTTGGGATGCAGAAAGCAGATCCCAAAGCGCAACAGACATTTGGTTAAGCTTTGGATCCGCTTTCTGCATCCGAAAATCGCATCGGGAGGACGAGAAGTGAAGTCGCTGACCAGTGCTGCGCGGGGGGACATTTGCCTGCACCGGGGGGAGGAGAAAAGCCACGATTGTATGCGCTGCTTCTGCCTGAAGACGCTTTTAGACTGTGATCTGTGTGGCTCCATGTCAGCAGTGCTCCAGAGAGATGCGTGGCTCCATGTCAGCAGTGCTCCAGACAGATGCATGGCTCCATGTCGGTGGCCCTCCAGAGAGATGGGTGGCTCCATGTCAGCGGTGCTCCAGAGAGATGCATGGCTCCAGGTGAAAGGAAGGCATTAAAAACGCATCCAGAAAACTGATCCGTAAAACGCATGTGAAAAGCATGCAAAACGGATCCATAAAAGCATCAGCTGTTGCGTTTTTGGGATCCGCTTTTTAGATGCAGTTTTGATGCAGTTTTCAGTAGTAAAAAAAGGATCCGTAAAAAGGATCAAAAACGGATCCAAAAACGTTGTGTGAACACAGCCTAACAGTAAAAAAATAAATTGAAAAACACAAAAACACTTTATTTAAATAAACACTCCCCAACAACATCCCTGACCATTTTATTAATGAAATGGATCCCACAGTCGTCTGACATAATCCAGAGGAGAAACCTGCAAAATACAGAAACATTAAACAGAATTTAGCTGACCGCTATCTATAATTCCTAGGGCAGCATGAATACTGAAAATGGCCCTACAGATATGTAGACCCCCCTTTTAGAAAAGTAGTCCCCTAAATTAGGGGCTTCAGGTAGGTGGGTAGACAAGCAAGGCCCCAGTTAGGTAGGCATGCAAGCGATAGTTAGACAGGAAAACAGGCAAGGCCCCAGGTAGGTAGGCACTAGGTAGATAGGTAGGCCCCAAGCATATTGGTGGATAGGCCCAAGGTAGATAGGTTACTAGACCCTCGGTAGTTAGGCCCCCAGATAGGTAGGTTTGAAGGTCCCAGGTAGGTAGGCAGTAGATAGGCCCAAGGTATTTAGGTAGTAGATTGCCCCCAGGTAAGTAGGTAGGCCCTAGGAAGGTAGGTAGATTGGCCATAGGTAGATAGGTAGAAAGCAGTTAGACACCAGATAGGTAGGTAGCTTGCTCCTACATAGGTAGGTAGCTTGCCCAAGGTAGGCAGGTAAATTGGCTGTAGGCAGTAGTTAAGCCCGAGATAAATAGGTAGATTACCCCTAGGAAGGTAGGTAAGTAGGTAGGTAGGCAGTAGTTGGGCCAATGGTAGGTAGGTAGGTAGATTGTCGGTGGGTAGGTATATTGCTCCAGGTAGGTAGATTGCCCCCAGGTAGATAGGTAAGTACATAGGCAGTGGTTAGGCCCATAGTAGGTAGGTATATTGCCCCCGGTTAGGTAAGCAGTGGTTAGGCCAATGGTAGGTAGGTATGTATATTGCCCCCAGGTAGGTAGGCAGTGGTTAGGCCCATGATAGGTAGGAGGATTGCCCCCAGGTAGGTAGTGGTTAGGTCCATGATAGGTATATTACCTTCAGGTAGGTAAGCAGTGGTTAGGCCAATGTCAGGCTGGTAGATTGCCTTTAGTTACGTAGGTAGGCATTCGTTAAGCCCATGGTAGGTATATTGCCCCCAGTTAGGTAGGCAGTAGTTAGGCCCATGGTAGAAAGATTGCCCCTAAGTAGGTAGATTGCCCCAGATATGTAGGTAAATTGCCCCGAGGTAGATAAATTGCCCCAGATTAGATTTCCCCCAGATAGGTAAGTACATTGCCCCCAGGTAGGTAGATTAACTCCAGATAGGTAGGTAAATTTCCCCTAGTTAAGTATATTTCCCCATATAAGTAGGTATATTGCGCCTAGATAGGTTGTACATAGGCTCCAGGCAGGCCTGACCCCATTAGATGAAAAAAAAAAAATTACACTCACTCACCTCTTCCTATTCCCCAATGAGCTGCAGGCCGAGCAGCCGGCCAGGCTTCACTGCCGGGCTTCTCCTAATGATGTGACATCATCGCGCAGCCTGCATGTAGGTTTAAGGATCCTCTGATCCTCCAGTTAGCCAGCCCGACACTGTCTGAAGCCCAACACAAGGTAAATAAAAGATGATAAATAATATGCCTTTAGGGCTTGTTCTCACAACGTTTTTGTGATCCGTTTTACGGATCCGCAAAACGGATCTGACAATTGTCAGTGTGATTAACATTACTTTCAATGGCAAAAGCGCATAGCTGTTCCCCACAGAGTGATCGCGATGCGCTTTTTGCGATCCGCTTTTCGGAAATCCGTTTTAAATGAAATGTCAATTCTTCTTGCGTTTTACGCAACAGAAATCCCCATAGGAAATAATGGAGCGTGCTTTTGGCATCCCGAAAGCGGATCAAAAGGCGCAGCATACTTTGGGGTGCGTTTTGGATTGCTTTCAGATGCAAAAACGCATCCGTAAAACGCATTGGATTTAAATTAAATATAAAATTGAATATTATTGTTTTTGGGTTTATATTTGTCATTTTAATGGGAGGCTAATTGTTTCTGATGCAATGTGCTATTGGGAAAAGGCCTTCATTCTACATGGGTATAGGAAGGAGGATAATGTCAGTCCCCACAGCCCCATGCATACACCGGATGCACATGGAACGTCGGGCCTCTGAGTTTGAAAACTATTGGTTGATTTAAAAAAAAAAAAGAGGGGGAGGGGGGGTTGTAAAAACATAGGTGTATGTACAGTTGAAAGGGTTTTTTCTTGGTCATTGATAAGTTATATTATATTTAAATTGCAGTTTCATAGGTTGATTTTTAAATAAAAGCATTGAAAAAAACAACGGCTCCAAAAAACAATCCTAAAAACCGCATGCAAAAACGCATCCAAAAAAGGATCAGCTGTTGCGTTTTTCTGGATCCGCTTTTTGGATGCAGTGTGTGCATCCCTTTTTCTTCGTCTAAGGTTAAAAATGGATCCGTAAAACGCATCCAAAACGGATCCAAAACGTTGTGTGAAAAAGCCCTTACTCTCTGTTGTTTATTTATTTTGCTTTTGCGTTGTAGGTTGTTTTATAATCAATTTTTTTTTTTTTTTTTTATTCTAAATCCACAAGATCCATTTAGGAGGCACTATCTCCATCTGTGTGTTATAACATAAAGTCAACTTTATAAGATAATTTATAATGAGACAAAGTTAATAAATAAAAAGTTAAAAACAGGTAAAATGACATAGAGATTAGGCTGGTAATATAGATGATAAAGTATGTACGGTATAGCAAACTTTTGGAATATTAAACAGTACATAGCATAATGTATAACTAAGGGGGCATGCATGAAAACTGTATAGGTCTAACACTTTCTTTGCTGCTCAAAGCAACCAGAGTTTTTATATTACATAAACAAAACATAAACTACAATAATATTATAACTGCAAAATCCTGCATTTTCACAATGTATTCCACAATGATGAGAGAGTATAGTAAATATAATAACTAATAAATAATAACCATAAAATAAATGCTAACCTGGAAAAGACACAGGAAATCAAATTACATGCATCCAATTTAGACTTTTTAGAGGGTGCGTTGTGAGCACCATGACATAGTATATTTTTGCTTTCAGGTGATAAAGTACTGTGCCTTAATTTACACTATAATGTGGCACAACACCTTAATTTACATGTATACAGCAACAGAATAAATTTATTAGACTGATGTTTTCTACTCCTCAGTGATTTTAGAGTTTGCTCTAACATTTATTTGATATATACTTAGATAGTTACTGAGTGACATTTGTACTAACGTACTGCCGTTATCACCACATTTTTTCATGACCCATTATTGTTTTTGCGCTAAATGAATGGCTTTTACTGTATTTTACATGTAATTTATCTGGATAGTTTGTTACCCTGAAAGGTCAGCTTTAAAATTAAATGTATTATTGGTCACTGGTTCTTCCTCAGTGATCTTTACAACCTACAAATTGATATTTGTATTTCTCAGTACATAGAAAGCTGAAATATAGCCCATACAACATGCTTCAAGAAGAAATAATTTTGCCTGAGGTAGTAGTTATGTAACTGGAAATTAGTTTGCAGTTCTTCTGCTTCCAACATACACCTTTAAGATGTAGATGTAAAATCACTTCCCAAGGTTTAATAGCTGAGACAGTGCATAAATTTACACAAAACTAAAAGACTGCTGACAGTATTATTTTCCTTGAACTCATAATATATAGGTTTCTAGCTCTCTGAATATCTGGCTTTAACTCCTTAATGACTGCCCACCGTCTTTTGGTGTTGGCTGGTGCAGGTCGTTCGTCTGCAGTGACGTCTTTTGGCGTCAATGCAGACATTGGAGTTTTTATTAACAAACAAAAGCTCCAACAGAAGCACAACCAAAACGTAACAATGGAATACTCCCAAAAGATATGGCTTACACAAAAAATAAGAAAACAAGAGCTTACTCCACCACCAATTAATATCAAAAATCTTTAATAAATATATTTTTTTTTAAAATCACATAACATTACAAAAAACAAGATCCCATAGTTGAAATACAAAGAGGCGCATTACAAAGAAGTGTACAAAAACATATAGGGTAATAAATATAGAGTGATAAGCGACTCATCTATAAGGGAATTGTCAATATGTAAATATCACCAATACATATATGTAGCCCATAATTAGTTACATCTAGACCAATTCAAACCACTATCTACTAAGTGCAGTAAATAAGAGACTATAATAAACGTAAATTACCCATGTTCCAGTAAAGTCCAAATACCCTCCACATCACCCCGACGTATGTTTCGCCAGTTAATGCTTCCTCAAGGGTATGAAGCTAACAATTGCCACAGAAGTTTATATATTCAATTACCATCTACCACGTGTCTAATAAATTACCAAAAACCGTGTGCGCAGTAAGTAATCCCCAAAAAAAGGTTAAAAAAAAATACGCCAAAACCGCCGCAAACCTCCACCGCCCGACATCCGTAGCCCCAACGTTAGAGTGCGCAGCCCCGTACTGAACCATTTTCCGGACATGCGCAGAGACGCATCGAGGGACTCCCATGGTGGGGAGCAGTGCAACCGCCGCAGCCCACGGCGCATGCGTATAACACAAGGTCTCATAGATCAATTTCCCATTTTTCAGTAAATTATATTCGGAGTTCCCATAGCGAATAATCAAATATCCACCATATACATGCGCATGCGTTCAACACACTATATCCCATATATCAAGTACAATAGTAATAAACAGACCACAAATACAGATGCTTACTAGGTTGAACAATTATATATCATCGTTCCCAAGACCTAAATATATATACCCCCATATAAATTAGTCAGGATGTAGTGCCACCACAGCCCCATCCGTGCCATATCCCGATGCTCTACAATTGTAATGCACATCGGGGCACGGACAAAAATATCCACGCGACGCCGCCGCAGACTGGCCGAGGAAGCACAGCATCCGTCCACATACAACAATGCTTTGAGTGAAAAACAATAATAAAGCAAAACTAAATTTACATGCCATTAAAACAGAAAAGTGATTGTGGATATACTAGGTATAATGACGACAGAAAGTCAGAAGTGCAATGCATATTAAAATAATATATTACTAAAGTATATATAAAAGACATGATTCATGTGATAAAAAAAATTTAAAGTCTGTTTGAATATCAAATCCACTATTTCATCTTGATTGAAGTCTTCAATTGTTCATCCAATAGCAGTGGTAATACTTTGAAAGACAACTGGAAGCTTTTCATAACAAAAAAAACAAGACGTACACACAAATCTAAAAAAGTAAATAAAAAAGTTTATTAGCATCGATGAAAACAACACAGAATAAAAAGCAATAAAACCTTGAATGGAAAGTCTATAAAAAAGATGCATAGCAATTTTTTTTTTTCATTCAAGACCTACAGGGCGCCATGGTGTTTTAAAGTTATGAATCCATTTCATTCCTTCTGCTCAAGTAACTTCTTCACATTCCCGCCCGTCTGATGCCACAATGAATGGAGTCTATTCAATCACTTTGAAAGAGTGAGGATCACTATTATTATATTCAGAAAGTGTGTTTTGGAATAGTTTTTAATTGAGTGACATCCACACAATTTCTTCACAGCCATGATGTCTCTGACATGCTTTCTCTTACTCGTTACATACTCTCTTGTGTCGTCAGAGTGCCTACATAAAATTTAGAGCAACCACAAAATGCCAGAATACACCACATTAGTGGTGCCAGCATGATATATATTGCAAAAATTTTGTTACCCGGACACACTTTTGCAGTTTTAGCTTTTAGCTTCCAAACCACCATGGAACCTTTCGTGCCCTGATGAGTCAATGCTATACAGTTTAATGAAATTATTTACAAAGATCCCAATTTGGTTTTAAGTAATTCTAAATGGAAGTAAAAGAGTCAATATCAAAACTTAAGAACTTGTTAAATTAAGCGTCCTTAAGGTGTGGTGGAATAAGCCTTTCTTGAAAAATACTGAACAAAGGGCTTATACCCAGCAGTCGTAGAATTCAGGTGTCCTTCGTTTGCCATAGATGATGAGATCTTTTAAAAAGGAAATGGGAAGATTTGGCTAAATTGTTGTTCCAAGGCTTTATGCAGCTGTTAGTTCATAACAAATCATGTACCTTGGAAATAAGTTGAGGGCCCAAAATTATGTGATCTTCAGGATAAGTTGAGGAATGAACTTCTCCAAAGAAGCTCTAAATGCCTTAAACATTGAATTGGATTAAGATTTCCAACGTGGGAGAAGGAAATTAGTAATCTGAAGACAAAAAAATTCAGAAGAAATCAAATGACTTCAATCCAATAGGTATATATAGTGACGACTACGGGTGAGAAGAAATCGTATCAGATCACGATCTGGCTCTGTCTCTTCCTTCTGCTCTATGGACAGAACAGATACGGATGCATTACTACTAAAAATGATGAAACCTTGATGCGATGAATGCATAGACAAAATGTTGGACAGGTTAATAAACTTAAAATTGCCTTCCATTCTCACACAAAGGGAGAAAACCAAGAGCAGCTAAGAGGTAATTAACTTATCTTCGCATTCCCTCTCTGATGCCCAATATGAAGTACATAGTAACATTTTCACCAACTAACAAATTTGATTTTTTCACTGAGCCTGAAGGATCTGAAATAGTTCCTCACGCAAATAACTTTTAAAGAAAAATTCATGCTAACAAAAAGGAAAATGGATGTTTGAATCAAGGGAAGGAATGAGGCAGATGGGATACGATAGAAATTATTGTCTGAACTAGGAGGTGCAGACGTTGGTACCAGTTTTCCAGCCCAACATATAGTACCCAAATCCATCCAAGTTTCCCCCTTTGGCATTGTGTCCACAAATCGAGATCTTCACAAAATTGGTGACTGAGGACTCTATGAGATTAGTCTAAAAGGTGAGATGTTACAATTTGACGACCAATACAGCGAAAAGCATTGAATGATTTAAAATCTACAATGATGTGGGAGTATAAAACCTACCGATAAAGGCGGTAAAATAATGTTATTTGGCCTTATCCAATTAAATATGAAAAAAGAGCCCTACGACTATTAAGAATCCTAATGACCTACCAAAAACTCAGATGATCCCAGTTCAGTTTTCACTTCTGATTTCAAGTAATTTTTGGAAAAGGCATATAATGATGGGTTAATTCCTAAAAAGATATTTGATAGATTAATTGTAAAATATCCAAAAATTCCCCACACTGTACCCCTTCCAACATGATACATATAATGACCTTTGGTGATCCCCCCGTCGTGCGATCGTGTCTGGTATGGGTGGGTTCTGTGATCCCATCTGTAAATTTATTGATTTCTACTTTAAATCATTAGTGGAAACTCTACCCTCATATGTTAAAGACACAACAGACGTCCTGAGACATCTAGTGGCAACATGTTAGATCCTGAAATTGACCTAGTTAACCCGCAGATGTAGATCACGCTAGTAACAAGTATAAAACCATGAGGGACGGGTTTAAGAGCATTCAGTTTTTCTTGGGGATGAGTAATTTGGAGGACAAAATGTGTGATCTGATCTTGAAGTTGTTGCGGTTTATTTTTGACACACAATGTATTTGTCTTTAAGGATGTCTTCTATGTACAGAAACAGGGTACAGCAATGGGTGCAGCGTGTGCCCCTTTATATGCCGACCTCTTCCTAGGATTTTGGGAGAGGTTGATCTTTCATGATGAAGGGGCACACGCTGTAGACCATATTCATTGCTGGATGCGTTATATAGATGACGTTCTCTTTGTGTGGCAGGGCACCGAACATCAACTTCTTGAACTGATGCGTCAACTCAATCGTAATGATCTGAACATTAAACTTTAATTTAAATATGACCTAAAGAGGGTTGAGTTTTTGGACATTTTGATTAAAGTTGACGCCGAGGGATATCTGCAGACTGATGTGTACAGAAAAAGTACGTCTGTGAACTCTCTTTTGCATGCGGCATCTTTTCATGATCCATCACGATGCAAAGGCAATATTCCTGACCAGGGAAATTTCTCAGGATGAGACGAATTTGTTCATGTGAGAGTAAGATTTTGAAAAAACAGTCATTGATTTGAGAAAAGAAGTAAATTTGAAGATAAGGGTACATTTGGAGATAATTAACAACTGGATATCTGAGAGCAAAAACACTCAAGAAATAGTACCTTACAGATTAAATTCTAAAAAGATCACAAGGACCACAATATTAATTTATTCTCCTACTTTTAACAACCAATTGTCTATGCTAGGAAGATACTTGCAAAAGCAATTGGCAATACTATGTTGAGGCGATTACTTGGCCACGACATCGGTCGATTGAGTCGATAGTCACCATCATCGACAAGGAGTCGATAGTGGAGGTTGGTTGATTTATGAATTCGATGACCATTATAATCTATGAGAGCAACAACACCTTCATTCGTACACCCAAACAGGCTGAGAAGCTGGAATTAACATCCACAACAGTCAACTGGATACATCTGACCCTCATAGGCAACACACTTAGGTTATAAAAGCCACAAAAAAAAGTCACAGCACCATTCACATCCTGTCTTGTACCACCGCATGACCCTTAAAACTGCAATCACCCACAATATTAAAAAGTGCCAGAAGGCAGTAATATTATTTGAACCATCAGTTTTACTTTGAACTGTGACATTGAACTATCCCTGTCCGGGAACGCAGCATGATCCCCATCCTCTCATGACCCCCAGGATAAAAAGTGCCAGAAAAGGATCCCCTTTCAACCACCTTTTAGTTACACTGTACATATACTTTCCCTGTCCTGTGTAGCGCTTTGCCCCTCCGAATGATGCGGACCAATTGAGCTTCACTTGGAAATACTGAATACTGTGGTTAACGCTCCTGTTCCACCACCAGGGTCCTTTTTCTTGGCATTCTTTTCTCATTTTACTCAACTTGCTGGAGAAAAATTGTCTCTGTACTTTGTTTCTCTTGTCCTGTGCTCCATATCTGCCATGTTCCCTGAATAACCTACATCTGGTCAAGTTTTCGTCTGACCTCCCTAGTACAATTTCAGAGGAATTTTTTTACCAACTATTTTGTACATGCAAGTATTTTAGTAGTTTTAATTCTATGATAACACATTTTTAAAATAGGATGAATCCCCACCATGTCCTTTGATTTCTCTTTTTTAATTGTATTAAATGGTGTCCTCAATACAGGGAGTATGATAGCTATTGTAAAGTATCTTGCAAAAACAAGTCATTATTTGCTATAGTGTCCGATGTATACAGTGACCTAACTATACCTGTTTTTTCTGACAGCACCATCACCCTTGAGCCAGCTCTGACATGTGATGGAACAAATGTCTGATGAGAAAACAACATTTTTTACAATAGACCTGTAGTCTGCTGCATGGTCCTGCAAAAAGCCCCCAAAAATTCAAAGCATGACTCCTGAGCCACTTTGGACAATTGTGAAGAACAAATGTCTGTTAGAAACAAACATTTTTTTTAATAGGACCTTAGTATAGCTGCCTTGTCCACAGCTACAGATTCCCCCAAAAATTCAAAACATACCCTTGAGTGCCACTTATTGACAATTGTGAGAACAAATGTCTGTTAGAAACAACATTTTTTGAATAGGTACCCATGTAGTATGCGTGCAATGCGCCCCTCTCCCTTTTTGAGGGTGTACCCCATACTGACCTACTACCTCATCGTCCTTCCTCCTCGTCCATTGATGAAGCGCTCACAACAAAAATTCTGCAGAAAAGACCACGTGGATCCGCAGGCTCTCGTCGTCCTGACAAATGCAATCCAGGGAGCTGCGGGCTACAATCAAGAGTGACTGCAAGGCGTTGCCCCGACCGCCTCGGGTGAATATATTGCCGGATTGCCGGCTTCCATCTCCTCCTCTGATGGCACAGTAACTGGTTCGTCAGAAACAGAGAAAATCAACCTCTTTGGGCCTCTTGATCTTTAACAAGCCTTCTGACCCCAACCGCATTTTGTCAACATAGAGTCTCAGAAAATGGAATTATCCAAATTTGGTGGGTACACGAGTTTGACATTTGGCCTGCTTCAATTGTGTGGACGGAGGCTGGTGATGCTGATGACGACATATGTTGGCCCGTGACTGTGAGGACTAGGAGGTAAGACGCTGGATTGCAAGGTAGCATTAAACCACTGAAGGACAGATTGTGACCTGTTCGTTTCACTGTGATTCCACAGGGCCCTGACCCAGCGATGACAGGCTGACGTTCCCTGCAACTGACGATGTCCGCTGCATGCGTGTTGTCGCCGAGCACTGGAAGGAGCACCTTCTCTCGTACCTCTACCCTCCATGTCCTACCCCCCTCTATTTCTCGCTTACCCCTGAATTTCGTCTGCCATTTCACAAATATAAAAATATTGAGAAGGAGTATGGAAAGGTTTTGGGAAAGTCTCTTATTAAAAGACGCAAATCACAGCTATTCTCTAAATCCCTCAAATCAAAACAAAATTGGCTGATTCAATATAACTGCAAGTATATCTATCAACAAAGCTGAGCTGCCCTGCGCCAAAGTGAAAAAACACGTATCTGACATTATTTCGGATAATAACAAAGTATTTTGGCACCTATCAATTCACCTTGTGGTGACTACAAAAAGCTGTAAATCAAATTTAACTGCTAAGTAGATCTAATCAACAAAGCTGGCTTGCGCCAAAGTGAAAAAACACGTTAGACTGAAATGTAATCGTATAATAAAATGGTATTTTTGGCACCATATTCCATTCACTCTGTGTTGACTAAAGATTGCTGGATTTAAATTAACTGCAAAGTAGATCTATCAACAAAGCTGTCCTGCTCCAAAGTAAAAAAACAACGTATCTGAAAATTATTCGGATAATACATAGGTATTTTGGCACTATCAATTCACCCAGTGGGTGACCTATAAAATGCTTATGTCAAATTTAATTTGCAAGCTCCTCAATAACAAAAGCGGTAGTGCGCCAATGTCAATAACACGTATCTGGTTTATGTATTCGTATAATACAAGATATTTTTTGGCACCTTTCAATCACCTGTGGTGACTATAAAATTGCTGGAATCAAGAGTTAAGTGCAAGCTCGGCCTCAATGAAGAAAGCTGAAGTGCGCCAAAGTCAAAAACACGTATCTGTTTATGTAATCGTATGATATACAAGATAATTTTTTTGGCATCTTCAATTCACCTGTTGTTGACAAAAAATTGCTGTATTTCAAATTTAGAGTGCACAGCTTGCCTTCATTGAAACAAAGCTATAGTGCGCCAAAGTCAAAAAAACATGTTATCTGTTTATGTATCGTATACTCCAAGATATGTTTTGGCACCTTCAATCACCTGTGATGACTATAAATTGCTGGATTACAGATTTAAGTGCAAGCTGCCTCAATGAAACAAAGCTGTCATGCGCCAAAGTCAAACAACACCTATCTGTTATGTATTCCGTATAATACAAGATATTTTGGCTCCTTTCAATTCACCTGTGGTGACTATAAAAATTGCCTGGATTCAGATTTAAGTGCAAGCTGCCTCCAATGAACTAAGCTGTAGTGCGCCAAAGTCAAAAAACGACGGTATCTGTATAATGTATTCGTATAATACAATGATAATTTTGGCACCCTTCATTCACCTGTGGTGACATAAATTTGCTGGTATTAAAAATTTAAGTGCAAGTGGATCTATCAACAAAGGTGGAATGGGCAAAATTGGAAAATGACACCTATTCTGAAATGTAAACTGATAATAAAATTGGATTTTTGCACCTAACACAGAGTACTTCAGTTACTATAAAAGATGTGTATCCTAATATAAGTTCAGGCTGCCAAATATCCAGGAAATGTTTCAATAGAAAACTGTTAATAATAAAGCTATTGCAGTGCAATGTCTACACTAAGTCTTGGTGAACTTTATCCAGTATTCTTTATAGAGCTTGTCTTTTCGCCCCGTGGGCCCCCCTCCCCCCCGCTTCCCCCTGTGACTTTACAGCGGTAGATGCCCCCTTTAAAATTCTCTAGCTAAGTACATAAAATCTTCCAATCTCTAATCTAACTAAATTGTAAGAATCACAGCTAATAGAACTATTTCGCTGAGCTGTAGGACACGTCCTTCTGCTCTGAGATGCAGAGAGACACTGAGGCTGAACAGGAAACGCTGTTCTATGTAAAACGAGGTCATGTGATTTTTCCAGCCAATCGCAACCATACACATCCCAGTCATGACGTCGCACACACATCTCACCCTGCTTTATTCTGTAAGCTGATTTGCTGGCCGCCAAAATGACAGGAAGCGCCGAAAATGGCGCGATCTTAATAGATGATGCACAGATTTTAACCTAAATTATCGCATGATCTAAAAATTTCAAACACCATAAAAACTGTGCCGATTTCAACTTTGTCGATAATAACCGCTCAACACTAGTCAATACTTCAAACCGAACCAACTTTGAGTAAAACATTAACAGATCGTCCCCTAATGACAACAAGGAGATGCCGCAATCTAAAAGACTTTTTAGTCAAAAGTCCCTATGTACCTGAAAAGAAAATCAAATCCTTTTGGAATCACAAAACCTAGAATAGGATTTTTTCCATGTGGTGACTGTCTTGCGTGTCAGAACATGTCCCGATCCTCAACTTTTCAAACAACAACAGGTGACCGTGTATACAAAATTTAGCAATATATATCATGCAGCACCACTAATGTGGTGTATTTGGCATCATGTGGTTGCTCTAAATTTTATGTAGGTCTGACGACAAGAGAGCTACATATACGAGTAAGAGAGCATGTCAGAGACATCATGGCTGTGAAAAATTGTGTGGATGTCACTCAGTTAAAAACCATTCCCAAACATTTTTTGCAATATCATAATAGTGATCCTACCTCTTTCAAAGTGATTGGAATTGACTCCATTCATTGTGGCATCAGAGGGGGGAATGTGAAGAAGTTACTAGAGCAGAAGGAATGTAAATGGATCATAACTTTAAACACCATGGCGCCTGTAGGTTTGAATGAAAAAATTGGCTATGCATCTTTTCTATAGACTTCCCATTAGAGGTTTTATTGCTTTTAATCTGTGTTGTTTTTCATCGATGCTAATAACTTTTTTATTTACTTTTTTAGATTTGTGTGTACGTCCTTGTTTTTTGTTATGAAAAGCTTCCAGTTGTCTTTCAATATACCACTGCTATTGGAAACAATGAGTAGTTCAATCAAGATGAAATAGTGGATTTGATATTACAAACAGACTTTAAGAAAAAAAATTTCTCACATAATCACGTCTTTTATAGATATACTTTATTAATATATTATTTTAAATATGCATTGCACCTTCTGACTTCCTGTCAGTCATATTACCCTAGTATATCCACAATCACTTTTCTGTTTTAATGCATGTAAATTTATGTTTTGTTTTATTATTGTTTTTCACTAATGCACTTGTATGGCGGATGCTGTGCTTCCTCGGCGGCGTCGCGTGATATTTTTGTATGTGCACCGATGTGCATACAAAGTTGTGCATTGGGATATGCACGATCGCGTGCCGGGCGCGGATGGAGATGTGGTGGCACTACATCCTACTAATTTATATGGGTATATATATTTAGGTCTTGGGGAGATGATATATAATTGTCACTAGCAAGCACTTGTATTTGTGGTCTATTGCTATTGTAATTGATATATGGCATATGTTTTGAAAGCATGCGCCATGTATATGGTGGATTATTTGATTATTTGCTATGAAATCCGAATATACTTTACCTGAAAATGGAATTGATCTATGAGACATGCGTTATACGCATGCGCCGTGCGTGCGGCGGATTGCCCTGTCCCCACCATGGAGTCCCGATGCGTTTCTGCGCATGTCCGGAAATGCGCATTCCGGGGCATGCACACTCTCACGTTGGGCTCCGGAAGTCGGGCGGTGGAGTTTGCGGCGCGTTTGGCGTACTTGGGATTACTTACTTGCACACGATTTGGTAATTATAGACATGTGGTAGATGGTAATTGAATATATAAACATCTGTGGCAACTGTTAGCTCATACCCCTTGAGGAAGCATTAACTGGCGAAACATACGTCGGGGTGATTGGAGGTATTTGGACTTTACTGGAACATGGGTAATTTATGTTTATTATAATCTCTATTTTACTGCACTTATTGATAGTGGTGAATTGGTCTAGATGTAATGCGCCTCTTTGTATTTCAACTATGGGATCTTGTTTTTTGTAATGTTATGTGATTTTTTAAAAAAAATTATTTAATAAAGATTTTTTATATTAATTGGTGGTGGAGTAAGCTCCTTGTTTTCTTATTTTTGTAAGCCAGACATTGGAGTTTGCAGTGCTAAGAACAGGGCTGTACTACACAGCCCTGTTCCCAGCACAGCTCCTGCAAGTACCTGGGAGCGGGGGAAACCTCCGCTCCCCAATGCTTTAACCCTTTGATTACCATAGTTCATCAGCGCAGCGCAATCAAAGGGTTTCCCTGCTCTGTCAGGTGATCTGGACAAACAGTGACCCGAAAGAGCCCGGGGAACGGCTGCAGTCAGCCCTGGGGACCTAGAGTAGCCCCAGGGCTGCCTGTATCAGAAGCCAGCGATCAAGGCAGACTGTGAGTTGCCCTGATCACTGCCTGTGTCAGACTGACATAGATTACAATGAATTTGCATATATAAATATGCTAATACATTACTAAGTGTAAAAAAAAAAGTAAAAATACAGTTCTCCCTTCATGGGATTTAAAAAAAAAAAGTAAAAAACATAAAAAGTGTAAAAAAAAAAATAAAAATAAAAAATAAAATAAAAATAAATATTTAATAAAAAATAATTGTGCATACATTACACACACACACACACACAAAAAACCCTACACATATTAGGTATCCATAAAACCATAATAACCTGTAGAATTAATCTAACAAGATAGAAGTTTGAAATGTGAATGGTGTAAAAAAAAAAAAAAAAAGTTTTTAAAAAATTGAAAAAAAATCTGCAGTTATTTATGTGAACTTAATCTATTCCACCATAAAGTACAACTTGTCTCGAATAAAACGAGGCCTCATACAACTGCGTCACTGAAAAAATAAAATAGTTACATCTATTGAAACGCAAAGAGGCAAAAACTAAAAAAATGTTCTGGTCATTAACTACTTTTCAGGCATTCGGCTTAAGGGGTTAATCTGCTACTAAACAGTCTTGTTTCACAAAGTTCACTATTTACACTTTCAAATTCTCTTGTTGCAGGTTCTCATCCTACTACAGGATGATTACAATAGGTCCTATGCACATTGTTTTTATTGTACAATTAATGATGTAGGTAATCTGACCAGGATACTGAAAACTTCAAAAAAGTTAAGTGACTTTGACAATTGAAAAATTCTAACATTTAAATGTCAGTAAGATGTTTTGCAGCAGATTTATGCATAGGAAGATTTATGCAAAGTACCCCTATAATAGAAGGACATTGACAACTTGTAGTGGAGAGAAGCATGTCCACATTGTCAAGAGAAACATTGCTGCTTTATTGCTTGTAATGATTTTTTCTAAAGCTGGATGCAAATATTCATGAGGCTTTTAATTTTATCTGTCCCCACAATGTAATCATGTGGTGACGATCGGTTGCCATGACAACCGAAAGCCTTATACAGGCTTCCATGTTGGTACACCGACAGTGGTGGCCAAAAGTATTGGCACCCCTACAATTCTGTCAGATAATACTCAGTATCTTCCTGAAAATGATTGCAATCACAAATTCTTTGGTATTAATATATTCATTTATTTTGCTTGCAATGAAAAAAACACAAACAGAATGAGACAAATAAATCATTGATCATTTCCCCCCAAAAACCCTTCAAAAATGGGCCGGACAAAAGTATTGGCACCCTCAGCCTAATACTTGGTAGCACAACTTTTAGCCAAAATAACTACGAACAACCACTTCCAGTAACCATCAATGAGTTTCTTACATTGCTCTGCTGGAATTTTAGACCATTCTTCTTTGGCAAACTGCTCCAGGTCCCTGAGATTTGAAGGGTGCCTTCTCCAAACTGCCATTTTGAGATCTCTTCACAGGTCTTCTGTGGGATTCAGGTCTGGACTAATTTCTGGCCACTTTAGAAGTCTTCAGTGCTTTCTCTCAAACCATTTTCTAGTGCTTTTTGAAGTGTGTTTTGGGTCATTGTCCTGCTGGAAGACCCTTGACCTCTGAGGGAGACCCAGCTTTCTCACACTGGGCCCTACATTATGCTGCAAAATTTGTTGGTAGTCTTCAGACTTCATAACGCCATGCACACGGTCAAGCAGTCCAGTGCCAGAGACAGCAATGCAACCCCAAATCATAAGGGAACATCCGGCATGTTTGACTGTAGGGACTGTATTCTTTTCCTTGAATGCCTCTTTTTTTTTCCTGTAAACTCTATGTTGATGCCTTTTCCCAAAAATCTCTACTTCTGTCTCATCTGAACAGAGAACATTCTTCCAAAACGATTTAGGCTTTCTCAGGTAAGTTTGGGCAAACTCCAGCCTGGCTTTTTTATGTCTCGGGGTAAGAAGTGGGGTCTTCCTGGGTATCCTACCATACAGTCCCTTTTCATTCAGACGCCGACGGATAGTACGGGTTGACAGTGTTGTACCCTCGGACTGCAGGGCAGCTTGAACTTGTTTGGATGTTAGTCGAGGTTCTTTATCCACCATCCACACAATCTTGCCTTGAAATCTCTCGTCAATTTTTCTTTTCCGTCCACATCTAGGGAGGTTAGCCACAGTGCCATGGGCTTTAAACTTCTTGATGACACTGGGCACGGTAGACACAGGAACATTCAGGTCTTTGGAGATGGACTTGTAGCCTTGAGATTGCTCATGCTTCCTCACAATTTGAATTCTCAAGTCCTCAGACAGTTCTTTGGTCTTATTTCTTTTCTCCATGCTCAATGTGGTACACACAAGGACACAGGACAGAGGTTGAGTCAACTTTAATCCATGTCAACTGGTTGCAAATATGATTTATTTATTATTGCCAACGAACCCGTAAGGTGCTACATGTAAGTTACAGGTGCTGTTTAATTTTACACAAAATAGAGAAGCATCACATTATTTTTCAACGTTGCCAATACTTTAGTCCGCCCCCCAATTTAATGTTTGTGTGGAATACTATCCATTGTGGCTTTATGTTAATTCTTTTTTTACCCATTGAAGGACAAATAAATGAAATAACAAAACCAAATATTTTGTGATGCAATCATTTTCAGGAATAAACTGAGTATTATCTGACATAATTGGCAGGGGTGCCAAAACTATTTTGCCACTCACTGTATTAATTCTGTCATAGAAATGAATTAAAAACCTATAAACCGCAGTACAATAATATTGCCATATAAAGGACAAGCGATTGCATCCTCTAGTGGTCATGTAACCTAGGGAGACTAACTGTTAAAAAAAAAAAAAATTTTTTCGAAAAATCTATATATTAAAAGTTCATATCAACCCTCCGTTTGCCATTTTACAAATACAAAAAAAATATTTATCCCGTTTGCTGAACAGCGTACCAAAAAAATCCAAACAACAAAATTGTAGGTTTTTTGGTCATTTTACATCCCCAATAAAAACTACATCTCAGCCTACGAAAAAGGAGTCCTTACTCTGGTGCATAGACCATACATGCCGAGTGAGGGTTGTTTAAATGACCGCTGCGGTCGGACTAATTATAATAGAACCAAGTATATGGCGAATTACCTCAAAAATTCGAATTCGGCCCAAAACCTTTTTCGCCGAATTTTCCCCGAACAAAATTTGTTTAGGGTTCCGAATTACTTCGGCACGTATCGCGTAAAAATCAGCTATTTCCAGGCTGCACATAGCCTTCAAGCTTGCTGTAGAACGTTGTAGCCATGCTAAATATGCAGATGGACTTGTTTGTCTTCATACAAGTTGTTTTTTAGTATGACACGCAGAAGACTGCCGCCGCTTTTAGAATCGCTTCCACAAAAAAAATTCCCTGGGCACTTAAGAGGCAAAACTGACCCAAAACGAAGCGGAATGTAAGCCTGATAAAGTCTGCCAGCAACAGCTGGAAAAAAACTAGCTGAGAGCTCAGGGGCAACATTAGTGACAGAGTGTGGAGTGACGGCGGAAAGCCCCAGCAGCATGAGTCATGCAGTTGCAACAATGACTTCCTGTAGGAGGCAAAACAGAGGAGGAAGCCACAGAATGGGCACAATGACAGAGAGCGGAGGTCACGGCGGGAGGGCAGCAGCATGAGGTCAGGCAGTGGCACAATGACATTCTGTAAGGTGGCAAAACAGAGGAAGCCACAGAGTGGCACAGTGATGAGAGCGGAGGTCACGGCGGCAGCAGCATGAGTCCAAGGCAAGTGGCACAATACATCCTTAGGTGGCAAACCGGAGGAAAGCCACAGATTGGACATGACTGAGATCGGAGACACGGCGGCATCAGCATGATGTCAGAGCATGGCACAATGACATTCTGGAGGGGCAAAACAGTAATTAGGCCACATAGAAGCACATCACACATGTGGAGGTCACAACAGCAGCCAGCAAGATCAGGCAGTGGCACAAAGACATTCTGGAGGTGGCCACAACAGCAGTAGGCCACAGAGTGGCACAATTATAACAGTGTGGGAGGTCACGACAGCAGCATCAATGTAATCATGCAGTGCACAATGGACAATCTGAGGTGGCAAAACGGAGGAAGCCGACAGAGTGCACAATGACTGAGAGCTAGTCACGGCGTCAGCAGCATGAGGATTCAGGCCAGTGTCACACAATAACAGTGTTGAGAACATGGCAGCAGCCCATGAAGCAGCATAGGTCAACAGGTGGCACAAATTGACGAACACGTGTGAAATGTACCACGGCAACAGCAACAGCAGCAGCACATGAGGGTCAAAGAGTGCACAATGACATAGGTGGGTTCGTGGGTTGATGTTTGAGATGGGTAGCAATACCAGTCCCTGGTATACAGGAATGTGAGTAGGCTAAAGGAGAAACTGTCAGCAGATGTGAGGCATCAGTGGGTGGCGGCATCAGAATAGTGGCTGAGCAGGTAGTTTGAACCCAGACTGACGCCTTTAGGCATTGATTTGTGGAAAACCTTGCCGATACATGCCTTAATCATCCTTGACAAAGGTCAGACATTCCACAATTTCCCGTGGACAAGTGGAGTTCACATGGGTAACAAAGGCCCCGCCGCCCGAACACAACACTCTCTCGGAAGCCACACTACCTGGCCGGTCAGACAGCTTCTCCCACTGCAACTCGGCAAGTTTGCGGCCACACATCCAGGTTTTTGGTGCCCAGTAGTCCAGGCGGGATCCATCAAACTGAGTGGCAGAGTGCTTCCAAGTATTCCACAACCTTTGGTTCACAGGGGACTGCTCCAGGTCTGATGCTGCGCTGCAGCGACTGCCCTCCTCACTAGGCGTGAAGGAAGCTGCTCATCAGTGATCCAGACTTTGTACTACTGATGGAGCTGATACTGCTCCTACCCCCCCACCTCCCCCACAGCCGCGCAAGTAGTAACGTGAGCGCTGAGGAACCCCCCAGTCAGACCTTCAGAGGAGGGACGATACCGCACATAGGCAGCGGCCAACTGATTACGGAGGATTACCCTAAAGTATTTGAGTTTGTCTTCCCTCTCAATAGCTGGGAAAAAGGCTCCCAATTTGACCGTAGCGAGCGGTCCAATAGGGTGAGAGCCAGAAGTCATCCCTCTGCCGGATGCTGACAAATCGTCAGTAACAAGCCAGGGCAAATAACATGCAGCGGGCATCTGCACAAGTGACTCCGGAGGGGCTCCCTGCCTCCATTTCCACTGATACTGCACGTGCTTGGGTTCATCTGCTCGTCTTCTCATCTCCATCCACCACCTCCGCTGCTCCTCTACCTCCCTCTCTTGTCACCTTTGTAGAAAATCCACTCATTTTCACCAGACAATACTTCTGCTCCAAGTCCACCTCCTCCTCCTCCATTTCAGTCCCCACCACCGGACTCAATGTGCCAACGAGATGTAGTTCCCGCCACGTTCCTCCAGACCCCTGCCCAGTACAGATTTTTTACAGCATCTGTTCCAGGACATGAGCAGTGGAATGACGTTATCATCCAGTAGTCGCAGGCTGATGGCAAAAAACAAGCCTACCTCGAATTGCCTCAACAAAACGGCAGGTGTCACGCATGAGCTGCCCACTGGCTGACATCAAGTGTACACAGGGATACTTACTGTCTGCCTGGATCATCAAAAAATCGTAATGGCCTTTCACTGTTCATGACAGTCGGTCCAACATGTGCAGGCTGGAATTCCAGCGGGTGGAAACATCGCATAACAGAGAGGGGTGTAGTAGGGAGGCCCGTTCTGCAGCTGCACACTCGAGGAGGGTTTCCTCCTGGCTTTGTACGAAATGGATAAAGTGCAAATTGCACAATTCCCTGGCCATTTTCAGAATGTTCTGAAATCGGCAGGAAAGACTTCAGTAACCTTTTCACAACCAGATGAACACGTCCCAATGGCAGAGGCGCAATGTGACCATCCCTCCTCGTGCAAAGCGCGGACACCAAGTTCCTTCCCCATTGTCCCGTCACCCATGGTTCCGAATTGCAGTTGGGGCGCGGGAGAAAGCCACACATTCCGATTTCTTGGCATGCAATGACGCGAACAGTTCCTCCCTTGTGACTTCGTACGCCGAGGCAAGCCAGGTGAAGAACTGCGTACACCGCTGTGCCCTAACACATAGGTATGATGGTAGCCAGTACCTTGTGACGGCTGAGAGGTGGAGGTGGTGAAAGGAGGAGAGGCGGACATAGGCCAGTTGCAGCAGTTTTGACAACGTGGAGGAGAAAAGCGCGTCTCCTGTCCAAGTTGTTGGTGTGCCTGGGCTGTGAAGCACATTCACCAGTTGGCCGTAAAGAACATGACTGGCCCTGACCAAATTTACAGCTCCAGACGATCTCGCTGACCGTGCACCTTGGAACAAACCTAAAATGTCTAAGGACTAGAACCCACCTTCTGTTCTTACATAATATATGAAGTGCAGGTACAAATCGCCAATTTGGAAAAGAAATTACGGCTTTGGAACTCGCCATCTCGGCTCGGCACAAGCCATAAGTTTCTCTGAACGGTGCAGAGCCCACCAAATGGAAAGGGAGGACTGCATAACCAACAACTTGGGACAGGAGCACGTCAGCCTGCTGCACCTAGGATGGATTGGACCATCTGTTGTCTCTTGCAATCGCCTCGCTGAACGACTGCTGGAGCCATGAGTAGCGAGGAGCAGTAGCAATCTGGACCAATGATATGAATGTAAAAGAGAAACAGCTCCCTTCTGCAGAGGTTGAGAGCCATGACTGGGCTGCAAGTGGCAAGCGTTCCACTGTGCTGGGCGCTGCAGCTAGCTGCTGATTCAGCGTCGGCAGGAAGGATCACCCATGTGAGCCATGTTTCTCCCTGCCCCACCGGATGGTGACGCAGCATGATGTTTGAACACGCAGGGCCGTTGTGCCAACGTTAGCTCCCTGGCCACGCTTAAACTTTCTGCACCACCAGAATTCTAAACATATACCCATATTCGGCCCTCCGTGTCTTTAGCAAAGAACTGCCACACCGCCGGAGTATCAAGATTTTACCGCCAACTGCTCCGCACTGAGTGACTATCTGCCGCCGCTGCCCCTCGCTGAGCTCCTTTGCCTCTACTTATCTTGGACCTGCGAACGTGGTATTTAACCCCGGGCCGCTTGCTCCCAACATCACACTGCTGCTATCCTCCTGACTCACGGCCATACGACCCACCTCTGGCTGTGCTGCTGCCTGACGCGTAAGCGACGCCCTCTTCACCTGATGAGATGAGCCCTTGCCTCACCCGGCTCCCAAATGCCGTCCCCCCCCCGGCTACATCATCATCTATTTGTGTTATCATCCGTCACTGCTGTCCTCATCACCGTCTTCGGTCAGCCGAGGCTGCCCTCTCACAACATGACCTCCCATCCACTCTCCACATCTAAACTTGCCGCACCTGCAAGAAGAAGGCGATATTGGCCCCATTACTTCGCTGCCAATACTGCTGACTGACCTCCTCAATTGTTCATCCTCGGCATAATTAGTGGCGCTGGAGCCCCAGACCATATTTCATAGTAGATCTCTGGCTGAGTGGAACTGGATGGGAACATAGGCGGTCTGAGGACAGATGAGCCGCTGGACACCGCTCATCGGGCCCTGCCACTAATCGTGTGTCTGAGGTTGCCCACGCCAGACTCTTTGGCTGGGTTGTCAGATGACTTCTGGGAGGAAGAGATGACCAATTCAACCAATCAAGAACCTTGGGTAGCTGACCAACACACGGCTGCCTAGATGACAGCAGGCAGTGTGGCCTCATTCACCGAGTGACCCCTGCTTTGACGTCCCCGGTATCATTGGCTGTGCTGCGCACCGCCTTGGGCCTTTACAAAAAAAAAAGAAAAGTGCAGCACGACCGGTATGCTAGGTACTGTATTCCGCCTGTCCTCAGCAATGGATCAAAAATTGTAGAAAAAAAAGGGGAAAATGGCCTCTCTCCTGATTTCCAAAGAGGTGCTCATGAAATGACATCCGGCTGTAGAATGTCCACCATATAAAACGGTAAAACTAGAAGAAGATCCCGGCACTCGCCGCAGAAGAATCTTCAAGGCGTAGTAGCATAACAGAATTCTCTTTATGAAAAAAAGTATTTAAAATGTCTTATAAAAACATGGGAAAAAAAATAATCAGTTGATGCGTTTCAGGCTGTCCGTTAATGGCCTTATTCGTACTGGGCCTGTTCCAGAATGTTTGTGCCACCGCCATTTTTTTCTCGCAGTGCAGAGCCATCCACCTCTCTGTCTGACATACTGTTTTGTTTCTAAAATGTACAGACACTGTTTGATGAAGATATCTTAATATGATAAATATACACCCTGTATTTGACTCCATATGAACCCAGTAACAAGCTTGGGTAACCCTTGGATATAAATTGGGCGCTCCACAAATGGGCCAGTAAAAATTACTTGTATGTGTCTGTTTAAAAACACATGAGGTTATAAACTAAATGAAAAAGCACAAACAGGCTATAATTAACCTTCGAATATGAATTAGGCTACAGGAAAAATGTATATATTTTGGCGTAGAAAAAGACGTTTTATTTTTGTCAGCACACCAGCAAAACACAACGCATAATTAACCCTGGATGAAATTTGCGCCAAAGAATTGAGCCCCACAAAATAGTAGCTTTGTAAGCGTGTTACAAATTGTGAGTTTTCTACACCAAGCACAACAACAGATACAAGTTGTTAATTAACCTTTGCTTGTGAATTAGGCTACAGGAAAAATTTAAAATATTTTGGCGTAGAAAAAGACGGTATCTTTGGGTCAGCACACCAGCAAAACAACACTAAATTAACCCCTGGATGTAAAAGCGCCAAATAATGAGCCGCAAAAATATTCAGCTTTGAAGCGTGATTACAAAATGCGTTTTCTACGCCACACAACAAGAGATACAGTTGTAATTAACCTTTGCTTGTGAATTTAGTGCTACAGGAAAAATTATATATTTGGTGTTAAAAGACGGTTTCTTGGGTCAGCACACCAGCAAAACAACACTTAATAACCCCTGATTAAATTGCGCCAAAAGAATTGGAGCCGCACCAAATAGTAGCTTTGTAGCGAGTACAATTGCGATTTTTCTATGCCACACAACAAGAGAATAGCCGTTGTAATTAACCTTTGCTATGAAATTAGGCAACAGGAAAAATGTATTATAATATAGGCGTTGAAAAGACGTTTATTTTGACAGCACACACAGCAAAACAACCTTAATTTAACCCCATGATGTAAATACGCCAAAGAAATGAGCCACACGAAAATATAGCTATTTGTAGCGTGTTACATTAGCGTGTTTCTACGCCACACAAAAAGAGATACAGTTTGTAAATTACCTTTGCATGTAGAATTAGTCTACAGGAAAAAATAAAATAATGTATGGCGTTGAAGAAAACCGGTTTTATATTTGTCAGCACACCAGCAAAACAACGCTTAATAACCCCTGGATGTTAAATTTGCGCAAAATTTGAGCCGCAAAAAATAGTAGCTTTGTAGCGTGTTACAATAGCGAGTTTCTACTACCACACAAACCAGAGATACAGTGTAAAATAACCATTGCTTGTGAATTAGGCTACAGGAAAAAATTATATATATATATGTGGCGTTGAAAAGACGGTTTCATTACAATAGGGGTCAGCAACACCAGCAAAACAATGCTTAATTAACCCCGGATGAAAAATTTGCGCCAAAGAATTGAGCCCCACAAAATCTAGCTTTGTAGCGTGTTACAATTGCCGTGTTTTCTACGCCACACAACAAGAAGCTACAGAGTTGTACTTACCCATTGCTTGTGAATTTAGGCTACAGGAAAAAATAATAAATTTTGGCGTTGACAAAAGACGGTTTACTTGGGGTCAGCACACCAGCAAAACAATGCATAAATAACGCCCTGGATGTTAAATTCGCCAAAGAATTAAGCCCACAAAATTCAGTAGCTTTGTAGCGTGTACAATTGCTGTTTTCTACGCACATGCACAACAAGAGATCACATTTGTATAATAAACCTTTTCCTTAGTGAAATAGGCTACAGGAAAAATTTAGATATATTATGGCTTGAAAAAGACGTTTCTTCTTGGGGTCAGCACACCAGCAAAACCAATCATAATTAACCCCTGGAGTAAATTTGTGCAATATAATTGAGCAGCCAAAAATGAGTGGTATTTGTATTGTAAAAACAGCGTTTCATTAAATGAATACAACATGAAACTGGCTTAGATCCCACTTAGATATTGAAATGTACACTCACCGGTCCACTTTTAATAATAGGTACACCCATGCTAGTAAACGGTGGACCCCCTTTTGCCTTCAGAACTGCCTCAATTCGTCGTGCAAAGATTCCACAAGAGTTGTAAACGATGCACAAATGGTACCAAGGGGAGGGGCCCAAATGAGTGCCAAGAAAATATTCCCCACACCAAGACACCACCACCACCAGCTGAACCGTTTGAAACAAGGCAGAAGGAGCCAGCATTCATGATGATGTACGCCAAATTCTGCCCTACCATCCGAATGTCACAGCAAAAATCGATGACTCATCAACCAGCAACGGTTTTTTTCCATCTCTAACTGTCCAATTTCGATGAGCTTGAGCAAATGAGCTCAGTTTCTGTTCTTTATTCTGAAAGGAGAGGACCCGTGTGGTCATCTGCTGCTGTAAGCCCATCTGCTACAAAGTTTCGCCGTACTGTGCGTTCAGAGATGCTCTACTGCCTACCTTGGTTGTAACGGTGTCAATTTGAGGTCCCTGTTGCCTTTCTTCCAGCTACGAACCAGTCTGCCCATTCTCCATTGACCTCTGCAACAACAAGGTCATATTCCTCCGCCCACAAGACTGCCGCTCACTGGATGTTTTTTTTTTATTCGACCATTCTCAGTAAACCCTAGAGATGGTTTTGCTGCGTGAAAATCCCATGAGAATCAGCATTATCTGAATACACAGACCAGCCTTCTGGCACCAACAACCATGCCACGTTCAAAGGCACTCAAACACCTTCTTCCCATACTGATTGCTCAGTTTGAACTGCAGAGATTGTCTTGACCAAGTCTACATGCCTAAATGCACTGAGTTGCCGCCATGTGATTAGCTGATTAGAAATTAAGTGTTAATGAGCAGTTAGACAGGTGTACCTAATAAAGTGGCCGGTGAGTGTATATGCAGCTGCAGTGGACGCAAACTGGATTTCAGATCCAATACCCCAAAAATTTAGAAATAGAACATTAAGAGAACAGTCTCTGAGACAAGCTGAGACACCCCACAGAAATCGCTATTAAAAATCAATTCTTCAGTAAGAGCTATCAGCGCAGCAGCACCTTCCCTGATGAGCACAGTGAGAGGAGTGTGAGCTCCCGGCGTCGCGCCGGGACTTATATAGTGCGGTGACGTACAGAATCCCGCCGGTCTCTGATTGGCTTCATCTCTGCATATGTCATGCAGGCTATGCCCTTCTTCCTCCCAGAGTGCTTTGCCCCATGTGCGCCATGTGCTCGCAGCCTTTTTAAACAATCAAAAGCACACTTCGTTCACCCGAAGTACCCAAAGTTCGACTTCGTTCCGAACCGAAGTTTTCCTGAAATTCTAAACGAATTCCACTTCGTTAGAATCAATTCGCCCATCTCTAAATATACCATATTTTTTGCACTACGAGACACACTTTTGTTTCCCAAACTTGGGGAGAAAATGGTGGTGTGTCTTATAGTCCGAATGTAGTTCTAGGACTGTTTCTCGGGCCATCAGTCAGCATGTAAGGTACTCCTCACATCCCCCTGCTCTCTTTTACAGACTGCAGTTCATGGCTTCTCCTCATGCCCCTTCCTCTCTCTTATAAACCTCTTATCCCATGCCCCATGCTTAGTCCCCTGTGCTGCAGCTGAATTTGCTCTACTGCCCTACCTGCTAGTGTTTTCTCAGGAGTAAGCCCTTCCCCATCTGATCATGTGACATGTAGACCATGTGACAGCTACATCATCACACAGGAGTTATCACTCAGCAAGTGACTGCAAGAAAACTGGTTGTTGGTGGTGTGGGCGGAGCAGGCACCTTCCTGTCTTCGGATCTTGGAGTCTCCACAGCTCTGGGTGAATTCTTTCTACAGTATCAAAGTTAGTGTATAGTATCCAATGCACCTGGGAACTGCAGGGATATTAGGCAAGGAGTGTATATATTAGTGGAAGCTGCTGCCAGGGCTGCCAATAGAAATTTTGGGGCCCCATACAGCCAAAGTGCCTGGGCCCACTTTCCATGCCCCGCCCCAAAACACACCCTTCCCGGGGCACCACCCATTCCTGTCATAGCCCCGCCCCCTTTCACGCCCTCTTTATTTCCTAGTCTTTTGACGCTTTTTTAGATGGTCTCGGGGAACCGACGGGACGGACCAGAGAGGCATCTCACAATTACCAGTGACTTTATCACTGCGGGCTATGAGAGATCACCGCTGCTTGTTTGCCTTGCGCATGTCGGGACCATCTTTCAAAGAAATTACATACAAATCTTGGAGCACATCCGCAAAACGGACCCGACAGGCGCAGGGCAAAAACGCAGCGGTGATCTCATGTGAACACAGCGGCGTCTTCCTCATTGCCGGCATGATAATCTCACTGCTAATTGTTTAGATCCGTCTTGATTCCGTCCTGTCCGCCAGAGACGGATCTAAAAAGCGTATGTTCATTACAGAGGCAAGCGCCGTGTGAACATACCTTAATACCTATTTATTTTACACTTTTAAACTTTTTTTTTGCTTTTCACTTTGAGTCCTCCTAGGGTGCTCACCACTGGCAGCTCAATCACTATTACAGCCTAATGCTTTGTTTTATACAATGCTTTAGGGTGTACAAAATTGGCTGTGTGTGGGTGTGAGAGGGCCCCCCCCTCTCCCACCCAACAGCAGCAGTGGGGGCCCCCCTCTCCCAAAGAGCAGCAGCAGCAGCGGGGGACCCCCTCTCCCAAAGAGCAGCAGCAGCGGGGGACCCCCTCGCCCACCCAGCAGCAGTAGCAGTGAGGGCCCCCCTCTCCCACCCAACAGTAGCAGCCCCCCCCTCCCACCCCGTAGCAGTGGGGGCCCCCCTCCCCCCCAGGAGCAGCGGGGCCCGTTTCGCCCACCTAACAGCAGCAGCAGTGGGGGCCCCCCTCTCCCACCCAGCAGCAGTGGGGGCCTTTTGGGTGAGAGAGGGCTGCTGCTGGGTGGGAAAAAAACAGGCCCCGCTGCTGCTGGGTGGGGAGGGGGGGCCCCCACTGCTGCTGGGTGGGAGGGGGGGGGCCCCCACTGCTACTGGGTGGGAGAGGGGGGCCCCCACTGCTGCTCCTCTGTGGGAAAGGGGGGGCCTCTGCTGCTGCTCCTCTGTGGGAAAGGGGGGCCCCTGCTGCTTGGTGGGCGAGGTCCGGCCCCCACTGCTGCTCCTGCTCTTTAGGAGAGGGGGGACTATGTTATAGTGCTGCAGGGAGGGGGCCCGCACTCCCAGCCACAGCAGCGCTCTGCCTCTCACACTTTAAAATGTACTTACATCATGCCTGTGGCGCGCCGCTGTAGCCGGAGCCGGGCCCTCCTCCTCTGGCCGCGCCGCCGCTGTGACTGCCCAGCGGGGATGCGGAACAAGTTGAATTCGTGAGGCCCCGCCCCGAGGGGCGGAGCCTCACGGATTCATGTTTCACAGCCAGAGGGGGAGGGCCCGGCTCCGGCTTTCAGCGGCGCGGCTCAGGCATGTTGTAAGTACATTTTAAAGGTGTGAGAGGCAGAGCGCTGCTGTGGCTGGGAGCGCGGGCCCCCCCTGCGCCCCGAAACTCGTCACGTCGGCCGCTGCAGGGCCCTAAAGAGGGGCGCGGCGCTCGGCTGCGCCGTTCTCTTCATTTAGTGTGAAATAAGGGGGGCCCGCTTGAAGTGGGCCCCCTTATTTCTCCGGGCCCCATACAGGAGTACGGGTTGTACCCCCTGTATGGCGGGCCTGCTCCAGCCCCAGCAGCGCTCTGCCTCTCACACTTTAAAATGTACTTACATCATGCCTGTGGCGCGCCGCTGTAGCCGGAGCCGGGCCCTCCTCCTCTGGCCGCGCCGCCAATGGGACTGCCCAGCGGGGATGCGGAACAAGTTGAATTTGTGAGGCCCCGCCCGAGGGGCGGAGCCTCACGGATTCATGTTTCACAGCCAGAGGAGGAGGGCCGGCTCGGCTACAGCGGCGCGGCTCGGCATGATGTAAGTACATTTTAAAGTGTGAGAGGCAGAGCGCTGCTGTGGCTGGGAGCGCGGGCCCCCCCCTGCAGTCCGCAACTCGTCGCAAACGGCCGCTGCAGGGCCTACAGAGAGGGGCGCTCGGCTGCGCCGTTCTCTCTCATTTAAGGTTGTGAAATAAGGGGGCCTGCTTGAAGCGGGCCCCCTTATTTCTCCGGGCCCCATACAGGAGTACGGGTTGTACCCCCTGTATGGCGGGTCTGGCTGCTGCCATCCTGGAATATATAGCTACAAAACCCTGTTTCACTCTTTTTGGAGTATGGGCTGTGGGCAGTTAACATTGAGCACCTGTCACTTTTGGATGTTTCAGCAAACGGAAAACCCGGGGGCAGATTAACATCTGCCTGGACACAGACCCTTTTTCTCTTCTGACTCTTTCTTTACTGTTTTGTTGTGGGGTTTTTCGTATCCCCCCCCAAGCTTGGTGGGAATCCAAGAATTTTAAACTGCTTCAAAAAATATCTGAGACAAATTTAAGGGAGCTGGGAATTTCTGTTTTTTCCTCCCCCTCAATCCACTCTTTTTCCCCCTTGCTTCCCCGGGAAATTGTTTAAAAAAATGCCAAGTTTTGGGCACCCCTTTTTTTGGGGCCCCCAGCCCTTTAAAAATGCAATGCAGTGTCCTCACGCCCCCCTGCAATGCTTCTCCTTCCCCAGGGATTCCAGGGGGAAATTTGTTCCCCCCAGTAAGCAGCAAAGTGAAATCACATCGGAAACTAAGGGTAGAGAGGAGTAAATTTTTTTTTTTTATTTTTTTCCCTTTTTGGCATACCAAACCCAAACTTCCCACCAACCCAAGGGGGTATATCTTTCCTACAGCGGGGATAAATTTTTAAACCCCAGGGGGATATATTTTACCTACAAGTGGCTTTTTAAACCCACCCTATATTTGGCTATATGTCCCAAGGTTTGGGAAATTTTCCCCCCAGGGCCTATTTGGGACCTACCCGGTGGAATTTTTTCCTACCTACAGGGGGGTAAACCTACCCACAGGGCCAATTTTTACCTACAAGGAAAGCTTGGGCCCTCCCTTTTTGCTTTTATTTTTTTTTTTCCCCATTTTAATTCTCTTAAAAATTGCTTTCCCGAGTTTTTTTAAAGTCGAAAAATACTTTAAAGTTCCCCAAAAAAAGAATTTCCCTTGTCCCCCTTTTTTTCCCCTTTTAAAAAATATACCAAATTTATAATACTTGGTTCCTATTTGGTTTAAAATTTAGGGATACTGGGAAAAGTCCCCAAAAAATTTGGGGGACTCAAGAAGATTTAAGTACATTCATTTAAAGGAAATTAAATTTTTTTCCCCTTCCCCTTCTGAATGTGGGAAGTTGCCCACTGCAAAGACGGGGGCTAAAAATTTTTTGGTAGGTTTATTTTAAATTTTGAAAATTGGTAATCCTTATTTTTTTTCCAAAAATTTTACAAATTTTAAAAATTATTTACATTTAAATTTTTTTTTTGCTGAAGGGGAAAAAAGTAAAATTTTCCCTATGGCAAACAAGACTTGGGGAAAACCCGTTGGCAAGCAAAAACAGGCAAAAATTTTTTGTAGTTGGGTGATGAGGGTTTGCGAAAATGTAAAGGGGAAAATTTTGATCCCCCCCCTCTTTTTAGGTCATCCAAAAACATTTAAAAATTTTTTAAGCGTTGCTTTGGCAAAAATCAATTCTTTTAAAATTCCCTTTATAATTTTCTATGGGGGGAAAGTCTTTGGGGAAAAGGCAAGGGCCACTCCAGGGGCCCTTTAAAGTGCTTCTTTTGACCACTCCCCTTTTGGGCCTTTTGGGGGATGTTTTGGGTTCCCCTCTTGCTTGGGGCGACCCAGGGCCCCGACCCATTTTTTAATGCCCCCTTTTGGAGGGGAAAAAAGGGTCACTCAGGATTTTAGGGAAAAGGCCCCCTTTCCCTTTCTTTCCCTTTTAGGGGACCTGGGAAATAGTTCCCGTTTCCCCTTTGAAAAGAAAAAATCCCCAAAAATTTAAAATTTCCCCCCCTTCTTGAAGTGGGGGTGGGGGTTCTTTGGGGGATAGGCACATTTCTCTTCCCAAAACAAGGCGAGTTGGTTAATGTTCCCAAAAACTAGATTTTTTTTCATTGACCCCAGAACCTTCCCCAAACATCCAGAATAAACCCGGTGTTTACGGCCCAAAATTTTGATTTGGGCCCGCCCCATGTGGGCCCTTTTTGAGCGGGGGACCTTACGGGACTGTAAAGGGTTTTTAAAACCAATTTCAGTGTAAAAGTGTTACTTAAAAGGTTTTTTTGGTGTTTTGGGGGGGGGGTGTGTGGGGTGGGGGACTGATTTTGGGTTTTTTGATTGTGCCCGGGGGGGAAAAAAGATGTTCTTGATTGTTTGGGGGGAAAGGGGGTGAGTGAGTATGTGGGGTTTTAAAAAATCAGGGAAAAAAAAAAAGACGTGGGGGTCTCCCCCCTTTTTCCCTAACCGCCAAGGGAAAGGAAAAAAAATGGCAGCCTGAAAAAGGTCAGAAAGGAAGAAAACCCCCAAAATGGGAACTTTCCCTTCAAAAAACCAGCCGTTGGCTGCTCAGAAACGGGGCCTCTTTTAGGGGTCTGTTTTTTTGAAAGGGTTTCCGGCTTTTTCCCCGTACCCCTGGTGCATTTGGGTTTCTGGGGTAAAAAGTGACCGGGGGTTAAAAGTCAAACCTTTTGGGGGTTTACCAAAAACCACTGTTGGCTGAACCAAAAAACCCGGGGGCAATAGTTAAAAGGGAGGCTCGTCAGGTACCCCCCAATTTCTAAACAATTTAATTAACTGGAAAAAAACCCAACCCCAAATTAAAATAAAAAAAAAACCTTTTTATTAAAGAAACCTCCCCGCCTTTAGTCCTCCTTTTTACCCTTTTTTTAAAGAAATCAAACCAACTTTGGGCCCGAAAATAATCCCAATGAGTCCCCCATTTTTCAAAAGGGGGGAAAAATGTAAGAATAGAAAAATTAAAATAAAAGACGTATTAAACTCCATTTCCCTTTCCCGCACTCCCCGTGAACATGGGCCCGTGGGGCCTCCCCAGGGGGGGCAAAGGGAAAGGGGTTTCAACCTGACAATATGAAATTTTGGGGGGTACAAGGGCCCTAGCCCCGGGGGGTGGGCCTTTTAACCCCCAAGGGGAAATTGGGTTTAAAAGGGAAATATGTATTTCCCTTCTCCACAAAATCCCAACCCTTTTTTTATGGGATCTTAGTGCCAAAAAAATAACAACCCGCGATCACCCATTTCCCCCTCCCCCTATTAACCCCTTTAGTCCCCCTTTCCCCCCACCTATCACCCCATAACCCCTTTCCCCCATTACCCATTTGTCCTTTTCCCCCCCCAACTATCCCCCATTTAAAAAAACTCTTCACCTATTACCCCCCTTTCTCAAAGCTAAAATTATCACCCCAATTTAAACTTTCCCACTTATTACCCCATAGGGCCTTTCCCCCACCACCTTCAAATCCACCAAACACCCAAAACCTTCCCACCCGCACCTAACACCCTATAAACTTTTCCCCCCATAACCCCCATTGTTCTTTTCCCAAACCTTTACTTTTCCAATCCACCCATTTACCCCATAACCCCACCCCCCTTTTATCCCATGGGAGTTTGGGAACAGGGGTTTTTGGGTTTAAAATTTGGGAAAAAACTGAAAAATGAATTCAAAAATGTTTTTTGTGGTAAAATTTTTCGGGATTAGTCCCTGGAGGGGAGAAGTTTATCATAGCGGTCTTTGGGCCGGATTTTATAAAAATTGGGGAAAAAAAACAACTTTCCCCGTTTAAATAGAACATTCCCCCCTTGGTGAGTTCTCCAAGATGTGCCTTGGGGACGAAGGGCACTTAAAAAAGTCCTGGAAAATTTGGGCACAATGATAGCTACCCCTATTAAAACGTATGGTTTTAAATATTGGTTGTTTGGTAATGGTTTTTTCTATTAATTTAGGCCCGGGATCTTCAAGCTCTTCTGGATGCTGAATTTGACCAACCAACCTCCAGGAAAGTTGGGCCCAAGCCAAATTTCCCCCTTTTAAATTTCCTCCAAGCTTTTTTAAACAGTTAGGGGGGAATTACTTGGCTTTTGTTTAATGGGGTTTTGGTCACCTGCAAGAGGGGTTTGAAAAATGCAAAAAACCCGGGGGGGCGTGTGCTGCACCAACAAGGGTTCCCCCCCTTTTCCCCCTTTTCAAAAGTTTGGCCCGTATGGTTTTATTTTTTGGAAAACCCTTTACATTTAGAGCCCGTTCCTAAGAGAGCCTTTTAGTCCCTTTCACTTTCAAATTTGGGGAACCCAAAACAGGGGGGGGGGTAAGCAAAGGGGCATGAAGAAAGCTTATTACAGCACCGGGGGCGTGTCCGGTCCAGGAGGTTGCACTAAATATCAGTCAGTGACCTATAGTGCTGCCCAACAGAACACACAGAGAGATGCATGTGCATCGGGTGTTAAGAAATCCCAAATGTTGGGAGCAGGTTAAATTTAAATTTTCCCCCCCCTCGTTTTTCAAAATTAACACAAAAAAAGGTGAACAATAAAATCCCTAACCAAAACAGGGGGGGACCCCCAAATAAAAGACCTTTTAGGAACCCGAGACCCAACCCTAACCCAAAAGGTTCCAATTTAGAAACCCAAAAAGGGCCCCGGGGGCTTTTGATCCTGCAATGCCAGAAAATTTCCCCCCCGCTTAAACCATACAAAGTCCCGGGCCCATCTGAAGTTGTATTTGAGCATTTGAAAAAGAACCAGAAAGAAAATTTGGGGGAATTTCATTGGTAGAAAGAAACCAAAGTAAATGTTTGGTCAGGTTTTGGGGGGAAAAAGAGAATTTTGAGTTTTTTATTTATTTATTTTAAAAGGGGCCCTTGATTCCAGGTTTCGTAAAATTTTAAGGGGGGGGTTTAAAAAATTACATTAAATCAAAAAAGAGTACAGTGATAAGTGATAAAAGCAATTGGGGATGACAGAGGGAGAAAAGGACCCCCCCCGCGAAGGGGGTTCAATCTACAATTGAAATTTCCCAAAAAACACCATACCTACTGTGGGAAGGGATGGGGTTGGCCAAAAATATGCCCCTTAGGTTTTTTTCTTTTGCAAAAGGGCCAGGACGAGGAAAGAACCCCAAACCACCCTTTTCAAAAAAAGGAGTTTGGTTCGTAAGAGCAATTTTTAAGGTCCTGGAGTGGGTGGGGCCCCCTCCAGATCCTTAACCCCCAAAAAAAATCTTTTTAGGGAGTTGAAAGTCCATGTCGCCCAGCGACAGCCTCAAAACATCACTGCTCTAGGGAGATCTACATGGAAGAATGGGCCAACATACCAGCAACAGTGTGTGCCAACCTTGTGAAGACTTACAGAAAACGTTTGACCTCTGTCATTGCCAACAAAGGATATATAACAAAGTATTGAGATGAACTTTTGTTATTGACCAAATACTTAATTTCCACCATAATTTGCAAATGCAAATAAATTCTTTCCAAATCAGACAATGTGATTTTCTGGATTTGTTTTCTCATTTTGTCTCTCATAGTTGAGTCCTACCTGTGATGTCAATTGCAGGCCTTTCTCATCTTTTTAAGTGGGAGAACTTGCACAATTGGTGGCTGACTAAAAACTTTTTTTCCCCACTGTATATAGACCAACAAAAGAAGTATAAGGTAAGCTAGATATACATAATTTGGAAGCACCCACAGAAATAAATCTATGTAAGTGTTTGTATATATCCTCCTAAATGTTTGCAGGACTGTAGGAAATGCATTAATGTATAGCAAGTACACTTAATAAACTACACCTTTTTGTTATATATAAGATGATTATTCCCCTTAAGGATGCAATTATCTTGCAAAATAAATAGACTGTATGATATGATCTCAATTCTCCAAGTAAATGCACAGAGGCTCACCAAATGCTAGCATGAAACAGTACATGAATAATGAGTTTATAGACAGTGAATCTGCCTTATTTGCATATGAATAGAATTCTCTTGTACAGGTCTGATCTACTGACATCACCAAGCTATTTATCTTGATGTAGCTGCAGACCCTGTTAATGTGCCAATAAAGATGTCTGTTTTCTCCTTTGTAAAGCAATAACTGTAGCCAACCCGAATCTGTTTTAAACACAGTGGAGCTTTTACCATGGCTCTGAGATGTAATATTTGGAATTCTGCAGTATTTGGACTTTATAGTACTTAGCTCGACTATTTTTAAAGCAACACCTTTACATATTATATCATTATCTATTGAGAATTAACTCAAACAAGAAGAATACACAAGTATTTGTCATCTTCTAGATGTCATGCATTATAGCATAGTTGTCACAAAGGTTTATGATTGTTAAACATTTGGTATTAGACAAAGAGAACAAGAGTAATATTTTCACTTATTAAGTCTTGTGTTATGAATATCGTACTGATCCTAAGGCATCCTCTAGTTAAACTATTTCAGTAGGGAAGTAAGGGAAAACAGTCACTATAGAAGTAAAACAAGTTGTTTCATTTTTTATGTCTTTTTTTATTTAATAGTTTTTTTGGTTTAATTACATATTATTTAAAGGAATTTTTTGCATTCTCTTGTTATTTTGTATGTCAGACTGTTATACTTAAAGTGGTTTTCGGGGTACCAAGATCGTGTCTGTGATGTTGGGGACAGTAAAAAATAAGCACTTTTGAAATTTGATTTTATTATATAAATAATTTAGTATAGCAGCTGTTAGCTAGTCTATAAGTGTCTAGAGCTAAACATGAAGCCTGGTGTTGGGCCACGCCTCCGTGGCAATGCTTGGCTGCCTGATATTTAGTTCAATGGCAGGACTAGAGACTGAGCCAAGTAGGAGGCAACACAAGCCCTTGTGCTATTTGGGAAAGATAAACAGGAGCAGATAATTGCTGAGCAGTAGCTCAGGGGGACAATTAGATGATTAAAACTGCACATTGAGTTGATACCTGTTCACACCAGTATGCAGAAAAGCCACAGTATAATATATGATGGAGATTGCACAAATGCAAGAATACCGATAAAACACCCACTCACAGGCAGGGCCGCCGTTAGGGCAGTACAACTGTGAAGCCCCCTGTGAAGCCAGGGGGATCCGCCGCTGTCGACAAGTTCTGCCCCCTTCCTTCACAGAGGCTATCTTAATTGTATGCATGTCCTTGCAATGCACATACAATTAAGATGAACTGTGGGGCTGTGAGAGCTGTGCGCTACCTGCCCCTGCCGTAAATAGCTCTGCAGGCGGCGCAACGGAAGTGAAGCCATCGCGCCACCTGCCAAGCTTTCTGTCATAGGTCCCAAGCCTAAAGCAGCATGCTTGGGGCCGGGAGCAGATGGAGATACCGGGGAGTGCAGAAAGGTAAGTACTTAGCTACCGGGGGGCGACCCTAACACTAGAGGAGGGGGCCCTAACACTAGAAGAGGGGGCCCTAACACTACAGGAGGGGTCCCTAACACTACAGGAGGGGTCCCTAACACTACAGGAGGAGGCCCTAACACTACAGGAGGAGGCCTTAACACTACAGGAGGGGTCCCTAAACTGGGGGAGGGCTATCCTGACTACAGGGGACTCTAAACTACGGTGGGGAACTATTCTGCCTACAGGGGGCCCTAAAATTACAGGGGGAGGTATTCTGCCTATAGGGGGCCCTAAAACTACAAGGGGGCTATTATGCCTACAGGGGAACCTAAGCTACCTACACCGAGTCCTAAGCTACCAACGTCTCTCTAAGCTACCTAGCTACCGCCCGGGGGCCCCATTTTACCTACATACCGACTGGGGGACCTGATTTTACCTGCTTACATACTAGGGGGCAGATAAATACCGGGGGAAATTATTACCATTTGGGCCATTATGGAGTGGGGGAGGGGACACTCAGTTGAGAAAATTATAAAAAATGTTAGGAGTCTAAGGTGTTTGTGTTGTAAATTCTGCAGGGACGAGTGGTAAACGGAAGAAGCCATCATGGAGGTCTGGACCAAATAGAGAAGACAGGGGACAGTGAACAACTCATCAGTCAAGACGTCGCCTGTGAGGCCCTAAATGTAAGTAAACTATTTGCAAAACACCTGTGTACCCGGTATCTACCACTATATTGTCACTGTATGGAGGAAATATTGGTCTTGGTGTAATGGTTTATATTCAGTAACAGTATTATTCAGTATTTTTATAGTGGAGATATGGGGTGATGATGTTGCGGTATTATTAGGTGCTTGTATATTGTTGTTGGTGATATTGGTCTTTGTGTACTGGTTTAGTCAATAAAATTATGGTGGTGCTAGTCAGCATATAGTTGTGATTGGTGGCAGTATTATTTAGTATTTGTATATTGTTGCTTGGAAATATTCATCTGGGTATACTGGTTTGGTCAGTAACATTATAGTGGTGGTATTGTGGTGACATATGGTGGTATTTGCTGGACCTTGTATATGAACTGACCCACAAAATACCGATAGACTGTACCTTGTATAATCCAGCAAGAACTAAATACAAAAACAATGGCACAGTTGCATTATTTTTCTTGTGAGCCCAGAAACTATTTTTTCTTTTTCTGGGGTGGCGATGGTTGTTGGGCGTAATGGGAGTTGGGTCAGCCAGGAAGCGGAGCCGGGGACAGAGTGGGTGCGGCCCAGACGCTCCAGCTGTATGGAACCCCAAAATTTCTGATGGCAGCCCTGCTCACACACCTTCTATGTATGTATAAGGGGGTGGTTGCTGGTATTATAATTGCATATAAATAAGGTGATACAAAGGGTGCTGTAGTCCAGCCATTGAGCTGCAAGTATGGCCTTTGTTGTGTTTTGGAGTAAATAATGTCCCATTTTTCCGTGATTTTTACTGATATTTAGTTCAGCCTGGGTCTGGACATACCCCCTGTGCTGTGATTAGCTGCATGCACTTCTCTTTGAGCTGTGTAAAAATGAAAATGAAACTGTGCTAGTCGCTGGCTATCTGTGTCTGTGTAATAAAGACTGCCTGAGTTCTATATATTCCTCTCCCAGTGATAGCGCTATGTGAAGGATCTGGTCAATTACTCAGCCTCTAACTGCTAGATTCACTCCCCTCCTTCCCCCATATATCACAGCCTTATATATCCTGCTCCCCCTCTACCTCCTGCCTGATAACAGAGAGGAAGAGCAGAGTGCATTTCTCACATTTGTTTTATCATTTCAGGCTGTATGTATAACTATTTACACCAACACAGGTGGTCTGGTTACAAGGAACTTGTGAAGCATGAAGGTGACAGCTCTCCAGGCATGAGAACTGACCATTGCGGGAGGTCTGCAGAGCTCTGACATGCTCTCTCTCTCACTGCTCACACAGAATGATGACGATGATGACTAAGGACGGAGCAGGGAGGGGGGTGATGATGTCACCAGTCTTCAGTGGTGAAAGACAAACCTACTGGGAGAAGAAACCCACCCCTGTATTTGAAGTTGTAAAACAGATAGAAACAGCTTATGTATGCAAAAGCCTGTGGAGAGAAAACACCTTTAAGGACTAGGACTAGGGTTTATATTGATACCTTTTTATTCTATTTCAAGACTCGATAGTTCTCTTTTTAATTCCTTTCACTTTCCTTCCATTTTTCGATTGTCTTTGGATGGCATGAGGTGTTTCTAAGTTATTTATTTTAAGATGTCAAGTTACTAAGTACTTTTTTAAATTCTTACTGATCCATAAATTGAGAAATGGGAAGTAACATAAATCAGATTATGGTAGTAGAGAATCATGAAGCATACTTAAAGGGGTTTTCTAATTTCAAAGATCATAGTTCAACAGGTGGGGATGAAAAATCTAAGATTGTAGGCCCTTGGTTACCATAAGAAAAGTGCTATGGTTTATGAGAATGGGCCGTTTGTTTAATTCTACGAAGTGAGAGAGCTCCAGTCGGGTTACGGAGAGAGAGAGAGATTGCTGCGTTCGTTCACTGACAGCAATCAGTTGACATGTGCGGTGCGGGGTTTGCTGCATTCGTTCACTGACAGCAATCAGTCGACGTGTGCAGTACGAGATTTGCTGCATTAGTTTACTGATAGCAATCCGTCAACATGTGCGGTGCGTGGTTTGCTGCGTTCATTCACTGACAGCAATCGGTTGACGTGTGCGGTGTGAGGTTTGCTGCGTTTGTTCACTGACAGCAATCAGTCGACGTGTGCAGTACGGGATTTGCTGCGTTCGTTCACTGATAGCAATCCGTCGACGTGTGCGGTGCGTGGTTTGCTGCGTTCGTTCACTGACAGCAATCAGTCAACGTGTGTGGTGCGAGGTTTGCTGCGTTCGTTTACTGATAGCAATCAGTCTACATGTGCGGTGCAGGGTTTGCTGTGTTTGTTCACTGACAGCAATCAGTCGGCATGTGCGGTGCGTGGTTTGCTGCGTTCGTTCACTGACAGCAATCAGTCGATGTGTGTGGTGGGGGGTTTGTTGCGTTAGTTCACTGACAGCAATCAGTCAACGTGTGCAGTGCGGAGTTTGCCGCGTTGGTTCAGTGACAGCAATCAGTGGACGTGTGCGGTGCGGGGTTTGCTGCGTTCGTTCACTGACAGCAATCAGTGTACTTGTGCGGTGCGGGGTTTGCTGCGTTCGTTCACTGACAGCAATCAGTTGACGTGTGCGGTGCGGTGTTTGCTGTGTTCGTTCACTAACAGCAATCAATCAGTTGACGTGTGCGGTGCGGGTTTTGCTGCGTTCGTTCACCGACAGCAATCAATCAGTCGACGTGTGCGGTGCGGGTTTTGCTGCGTTCATTCACTGACGTAATCAGTCGACGTGTGCGGTGCGGGGTTTGCTGCGTTTACTGACAGCGATCAGTGGTCCTGCAGCAGAGAGAGAGATCTTGTGCAGTCTCATGTAAACACAAACAGATAAAGTGTGTAGTTTTGTTCTGCAGATCTGTAGAAGTCAGAGGTTTAATAATCTACAGGATATATCACTGTCGGTGAGAGACAGAGAAAAAAAAAAATCACCCATCTTTCCCAGAGTCCTGAATGTCAAATGCCCATTCTAGTTACAAAGTATGTAGAGAGAGTGAGAAATCTAGATATACACTATTGAGTTACACTTAGCTTTTCAATTCCGATGATTCCTAAGTCTCCGACAGCTGAGAACCTTTCACTTCCCACCTCCCCCACCAGCTCACACAGAGTGAATTCTCACCTGCATACTTTAGTGCGTGTCTGCAGAGAGAGAAGATACTCCCTGCTGGGAGGAGTAACACACCCCTCTATTTCATAAGCTCTCCTTAGCAACCAGTAGAAACGGTTGCCAAATGATGAAACAATAAAACCCCTTAAAACAAACTATACTCTAGCCATAAAAAAATCAATATGATGTGAATGAGAACAACACAAGTTACAACTACAAGGACATGACCCCCAGGGCAACGCTGAGTCTGCGCGTCCTGCCCTCCACCAACCTTCCTTCCTTTGTTCCTAATCTCCACCTCCCTACTGTGGCCCCCCCCAGTAATGGCACGACACACCTGTTTGAATTGAATTGGCCACAGCAGCCGTTTTATTAACAAAATAACCATAAATATAAAACAACCAGTATAAATATAATATAAATCTGTAAACCAGTATATAAATATATATATGTAAATATATACATCCACGTATAAATAATCCGACTCTACCCGTGCCTCTCCATCTACATATATATATCTATATACAACCACATAAATAACCCAAACAACTCTTTAAAACAACCAGTACCAAATATGGGGCCGAGGTCCTTGGAGCCCCAAAACCGACCCCGCGAACAAATCCCCGAAGGGACAAAGCACTATTTGCCCCCAGCCGTACTCCATTGGCTCGGAGGCCCAAAAGCCATACTCTATGGCTCCTCCATTTTGCTCCCCAGGGATAACACCCCGAAAGAGCCCACCTTCGTCGGGCCGTTCAATTTACCCAAACTCTGAGGGAATCCTACACCGTAGGACTCCATCACCTAATTTCTCCACCACTCCAAGAACCTCGACCGCCACCGATAGCATGCCATGACCCCTCATGCACGCGAGACCCCCACCAAACCAATAGCCCTCTCAATGCCCTCTTGAAGACCGAGCGCCCATAGGTCCAATCCAACTGCCGTCAGATGAACCCCATCCGCTCTCCAAAAATTCCCCTCGCCTGCTTCCAATTCGAGGTGGCGCACGAACACACCCCTATTTCGTGCCACAAAACCTGCCACTGACCTGTTCACCTTCACCCGGGCATTATTCAGACTAACCACTGACCTGGCCCCCCGCCAATGATGCCGGAACACCATGTCGAACCACACAATGACCAGCCTGGGAAAAGACGACCACAATCGCAACAGGTCATATTTGATGTTTTTTACCAACCCGTGAGACGTAAGGGAGCCCAAATCATTACCCCCAGCATGCAACACCAGGACATCCGGGGGTCTATCCAATGCGGCATACCGCAAAAATTCCAGAACCACCCCCAGCCACCTCATACCACGCCGTCCTATCCACCGAATCACCGCCACGTCGCGTGAAAAACCGAGCTGCCGCCCATCCGGCCGGACGTCCGCTCTCTCCGCGCCCCAAAAGACATAAGAATGTCCCAGGATCCAGACCAGGCAAGGCGAACGAACTACAATAAAACAGAAACACGAAACGTAACGGCAAGACTAAGGAAATAAACAGAAAAAGCCCGCCATGCCTAACACATTCCCCCGACAATCAATTGGGGGCGCACATATATCCGAAACCGGTCCGATTCCCATCTTCCAATCCTGCGGACCACCTCAGGTCGAAGCCCCCACCCCGCCTCCTCCGTTGTCGCCCCTATGCGAAACGAGTGCGGGGCGAACTCACCGGGCTCCAGTCCCAATGCCCCCAAGCAACGCCTGAAAACCGCCGCAAATTGAAATCGAGACAGAAAAAAACCATCCTGGTGAACCAGTAGAGGCCAACCAACTGCTATGCACAAATCACGAAATGCCCGCAAACATGCCAGAGGGCACATCAGAGCCCCGGAAATCCCCCTCAACTGTATCCAGTGGCCCCTACCTTCCTGATCCGTTTTTGACCGTCGGATCCAAAAGACCACCGCACCATCGTGTTCCCACACTTCCCCGGCCTGCAAGCCACCCCCTTTTGAACGACTCGGGGAAACCAGCTCCCCCACCCTCAACGCCCCGAAAAAAGCCAGCGAGAAGGCCAGGCGAAATAAAGCCACCTCGTACTCCGAGGCCGCCACTGACTGCACCCCCCCAACCTTTCCAACAATGCGAACACAACGGGGCGACGCAAATCCCTAGCCCCCCTCCCACGCCCATAACCACGCAAAGCCCGAGAAATAACAAAATCCTTGGTCAAATCCCTCCTCCTTCTCCACTTAAAACCAAATGCTAAGCCCGCCATAAACCTGCGTACCTTAGCAGTCGACCACCCCAGCCCCTACATGTGAACCATCAGGCACAACAATGCCCCCACTTCATCCTCCTCCGACGTAACCGGACCAAAACCTGCAAGCCATTCCGACCACATCTCCCAGGCCCTCCCGTAAGCCAACCAGGTCCCACCTGACAGGGAGGCCCAGATCAAATGGTCCGCGTCTCAGAGGCCGCGCTCCAAAGGTGACTGGGGCATTCCTCTCCCGCGTCCGCCGCCAATGGCGCCAGCTTCCTGAACCACTCCCACTGTAATCGAGAAAGAGAATCAGCCACCACGTTAAGCACCCCCGGAACATACTCTGCCACCACCCAGGAATTCAATTCCAAACACCGCAAAACCAACAACCGGAGCAGCCGAACCACCGGAGGCGAAGGTGCAGACAAGTTGTTGATGGCCTGCACCACTCCCAAGTTGTCACAATGGAACCGAACCTTCTGATCCTGCACCCGATCCCCCCACAGATCAACCGCCACCACGATGGGAAAGAGTTCGAGGAACGCCAAATGCCGCACCAGCGGAGAGTCCGCCCACTCTGCCGTCCACAGGGCCGCACACCAGCTGTCCCCACAAATAGCCCCAAAGCCCGTGCTGCCTGCCGCATCAGCAAAGATGTCCACCTCCCGATTGGAGACCTCCCTCCCCAAAATGAGGGACCTGCCATTATACTTTTCCAAAAATGTCCCCCACACTGCCAGGTCTTCCCTGTGTTCACGGTTCAACCGCACAAAGTGGTGCGGCTTCTCAATCCCCGCCGTAGCCCTCGCCATACGCCTACAGAATACCCTACTCATGGGCAAAATCCTACAGGCAAAGTTCAGTTTGCCGAGCAAGGACTGCAACTCCTGCAACGGTATCTTCCTTAACCGCCCAACCCTCTGTACCTCCCCTTTTAACGCCCTAAGTTTATCCTCCGGCAACCTACACTCCATTGCCACCGAGTCGATACAGATTCCCAAAAAACTCAAACAGGAAACTGGGCCCTCCGTCTTCCCCACCGCCCGCGGAACCCCAAACCGCTCCGCCACCCACTACAATGCCTGCAGCAGTGACCCGCAAATCAGGGAACCAGCGGGCCCAACACAAAGAAAATCATCCAAGTAATGAATGATGGAATTCAACCCTGTAACATCCCTGACTACCCACTCCAAAAAAGAACCGAACGCCTCAAAATATGCGCATGACATCGAACAACCCATTGGGAGGCACCGATCCACGTAGAACTGTCCTTCCCAGTAACACCCCAACAAACGCACACTCTCCGCATGCACCGGAAGTAGCCGGAAAGTCGATTCAATGTCGGCCTTCGCCATCAAGGAACCCGCCCCAAACCGCTGCACCAAAGCCACCGCTTCGTCAAATGATGTGTACACCACCGAACACAACTCCGGTGCTATGCTATCATTGACCGAGCTCCCTTTGGGAAACGATAAATGGTGGATAAGCCGGAATTTATTCGGCTCCTTCTTCGGAACCACACCCAAAGGTGAAACCACCAAATCCGGAAAAGATGGCACCGTAAAAGGACCCGACATTCTCCCCAACGACAGTTCCTTCCCCAACTTCTTTGCTACTACAGTCGGGTGCTCCTGGGCCGACCGTAAATTTTTTACCGAAAAAGGCACCCTATGCACTGGGGGGAGATCTTAAAACCTTCGGAGAAACCTTTCAATAACAAATCTGCCACCGCCCGATCACTAAATCTGGCTAGAAACGGCTCCATCTCTCGAAGTTTTACCGGCGTCGCCCCCTTGGCTACCACCGGCCCCGCCCTTACCCCACCCCTTTTTAAAACACCGGGAGACAGGGTGCGAGGTCGCCCCACAAAATGAGCAGATGTGTTTGAATTTACATCCTGCTCCAAACTTACACTGTCCGCTATTGAATTGCCAGCAAGCCCCCTTTTTGCCCTCCAGCTTGAGATCCTCCTCCAGACCCCCCGGCAATACCCCCTTGGCCGGCCGCACCGGCCCCCCCTCTGAAAGGGCAACCCAAACTTCGTTGGGGCCATAACTTTTAACCAAAGTCCATATCCTTATGGTCCCACCGAATAGCCGGGCGGACCGCCTTCCGTTGGCGAAATTGCTCATCATATCGCAACCACGCCAACCCCCCATACGCACGATGCACCTCCCCAATCGCATCCATGTAACAAAACAACGCCGAACAATTTTCCAGCGCCTTCTCCCCAATCACCCTTGCCAATATGGCAAACGCTTGCAGCCTAATGGTACACGTCTGTGGGATCCGGCGCCACCGCCACTTTTCCTCCTCCGCTTTCTTACTCTCCTCCTTCTTTCCCTTGTCCAGATTAAATTTTTCCAGCGGAAGAAGAGAAAAGATTTCAACGTATTCATCTTTCCATATCTTCTCCCGCACCTCCTGCTTCAAATGCGCTCCCAGAGGCCCTTCGAAGCAGACATAGACCTCCCCTTTCGCCTTATCATCCAATCGCACGCTATCCTGCTGCTCCTTCTCGGTCTGCACAGACACCATAACCCCTCCCCTATGAGCCCCTTGCTCCGGTCCCGCCCCTGCAGGAACTCCCGATCCCGCCAGAGGCCTCACCTCCAACTGTTGTGGGGGTACCCACGCTCCAATCGGGGACCCCGCCGCCCTGCCCCCCACTCTCTAACCGAGCCAGTAACGTCCGAACCGCATCTGCTAACCCACTGCCCTCCCCAGGCTCCCCTGACGCCCCGCCACTCACCCGGCCATCCTGGCCCTGAGTGAGCCCTGCGCTCCCTACACTACCACCCGGGGACTGCAATATAGGGGGAAACGAACACGACAAGGACATATACTCTCCAGGCTGCGTGGGGGCTGTGGACCCACCAGCCGTTCCCCTGGGTTCGCGAGAGACGTCCATCTGAAACATTCGATCCACCGCTGCTGTCCGGCGGCCCGTGTCCAGGCCGTCAAACCCCAACAGGGGGAGGCCGACTTGCGCAGGCCGGGGGTCCTGAGGCGATGAGCTCCATGCTTCCGCCGACGTCCTAGATGCTCCTTGAGATACGCCGTCTGAGCCGACAGCATGCCGCCCGCTGAGCCCTCCCGGCCCACCGACTCCCTCGTCGTCCTCACCGCGTCTCCCGACCGTCCTCCGATGCCGGGTGACCCCCCCGACCGGGGCATCCCTAGCAGGGGCCACCGCTACCACGGACCGGATCGCCGATGAAGTGGCAACAGCTGGACCTGCACCGGACTGGTGACCCGGCCCACTGTCCCCCTCAGAGCCCGCCGGCCCACTCGGATGCCTCCCGGGCCGAGAAGACCGCCCCAACAGCGACAGGGTGATCCCTGGACGGGCTCCCCCGGCGACGACGGGCCCTCGGAGTACATTCAGGGCTCAGGCGCTGCGGAGGCCTGGCCCTGCGTCTGCTCCTGCTGCCGGCCGGCGGTTCTGCCACTGCGACCCCTGCGCCGCTGACCACCGCCTGCACTGCCTCCTGCAGCCATGCTGCGCCCCTGGAAGCGGCTAACCGCCGCAGCTCCTCCAGCTGCCGGTCCCCGTCAGCCATAGCGCCACTCCTGCTGCCTCCCTAACTCGCTCAGTGCCAACCACCCGACTTCTTATCTCCCCAGGGGCAAAGCAGCACGCAGCACGGGCTCCTCACTGCCTCACACGTGCTGCGCCGATTGTTTTCCCGGGCGGAGAGGTGGCCTTAAATACCGCCCCTCCCTGCGCCCGAACTCCTCCCCCGACTGCCGCGACACCGCGGCGCGCTCCGGCCGCGTCCAGCGTGCCGGGTCATGCCGTGCCTCCCCTCATTGGGGGCGGGGCCCCGGTCCGGCGCACGGTCTTAGCCAGTGTAATACAGAACATTCTCATAGAAATCATAATAATCTCTTAGGGATTTTTTTCAATAAAAAAAGTTTTAATATCTGCACATTTAGTCAGGGATGGACTGGAAAAAAAACAGCCCTGACACAAAAATTCAAACAGTCCATATACAATAACATCCCATATTGTATCAACATTATGACATGGAGTGAGTGAAAAGCAAAGTTTGCATTGGTCACAAACCTCATGATTCTATCAAATAAACCACACCATAAACACAAGAAAGAAGATCAAAGTAAAACATAAAAACACCTTATCACATGGTAAGGGACAGACATACACTCACTTCAAGTGTACACTTCAAGTGTTCAGACATTAATATCCCCATGCACTGACCATAGAGTGGTCAGATACCAGTTCAGATTGTCATCACATGGCAGTAAATATAAAAAAAGAAAGATTCAGATAAACTGAACTCCTGTCCACTTAGACCGAAGGGACGGACAGGTGTAAGAGATTTTACCAGCGCAACCGGGACTAAAAGATAAAATAACAAATAATTTATTCCACATAGAACAACGCGTTTCATCTAAATAAGGTTCCATGGAAGCGCGTTTCACCGTACGGGTTAATTAACGTGACAGATTTATAGAGTGGGTTGTAATGCACGCGGCGATACCAAATATGGGTACTTTATGGGTACTTTATTTATTTTTGATCTTTTTTTTTGGGGCGATTGGCGTTTGTAAAGGGGAAAAGGGTAGTGTACATGTTTTTTATTTTATTTTTTTGTGTTCGTGTTTTACTTTATTAACTTTCTTTTTTACTTTTTCACATTTTTTCAAACATCTTCACTTTTCCCAGAGGGGATTTGTAACAGCAATCTTCAGATTGCTGTTACAATAGTACACCAGTACACAGCATTGCTGCTGTGCACTGGTCACCAGGGTAACTGTCAACCACCATGCCCACAATGCATTGTGGGCATGGTGATGTCACCAGACTACACCGATGCTTTCAAAAAGCATCTGGGGAGTCGGGTGAGTGGACCAATGATGGTACAGAGCGCCGTTGCTGCACCGAATCGCAGGCAGGAGGAGCTCACTCCTTCTGCCTGCAGCTTCATTATTGCGACCATGACAAGTCACGATAATGAAGCGGTAATCACTAGTATTGAGCGATTGCGTTGGCTATCGAGATCGAGCGATAGTCGATAGTCGGCTGCTATCGATAAAGTTTTTCGATAGTGAGCATCGATTATGAGCGATTACCATTAAAGTCTATGGGAGAGCAACAACACCTTCATTATTACACCCAAACAAGGCTGGAGAAGCTGAAATTAACATCCACAACAGTCAAATGGATACGTGCTACATCTTAGGCAACACACTTAGGTTATAAAAGTCACAGAAAAAAAGTCACAGACCATTCACTATCCCTGTCTTGTACCACAGCCTGACCCTTAAACCTGCATCACCCACAAATTAAAAAGTGCCAGAAGGCAGTATGCTTTGAACCATCATGTTACTTGAACTTGACATTGAATATCCCTGTCCTGGAACGCAGCATGAGCCCCAAACCTGCATGACCCCCAGATTTAAAAAGTGCCGCAAAAAGGAGTCTTTCAACCACCATTTTAGTTGAACTGGACACTAACTATATCTGTCCTGTACCGCAGAATGACCATTAAACCTGTCTGACCCACAGTTTAAAAAGTGCCAGAAAAAGGAGTCTTTCAACCACCATTTTAGTTGAACTGGACATATATTGTCCCTGTCCTGGGCCCCAGTATGACCATTAAACCTGTCTGACCCCCAGATTACAAAGTGCCGGAAAAAGGAGTCTTTCAACCACCATTTTAGTTGAACTGGACATTGACTAGAACTGTCCTGTGCCACAGCATGACCCAGGGCCAGAGTTACAGTGGGTGCGGTGAGAGCCCAGGCTGGCGTCCGTCATCTATTAACACGCAGGTTAAAATGCCCTGATGACGCAGCAACAAAAACTGTCGTGCTGAAGCAGAGTGCGGAAGCGGAAGTGTGAGAACTCCAGCCTTCCTCAGTACACAGTCAAGACCTGGGTAGCGCTTGCCCCTCCGTATGAGTGCGGACCAATTTGAGCTTCACTTGGAAATACTGGTGGTTAAACGCTCCTGTTACACCCAGGTGCCCTTTTGCTTGGCATTCTTTTTCTCATTTTGCTCAACGTGCTGGAGGAAATTGTCTCTGTACTTTGTTCTATGTCCGTGCTCCATGCTCCATGTCCTTTGAATAACCTACATCTGGTCAAGTTTTCCTGTACCTCCCTTGTACAATTCAGGGGAATTTTTTTTACCAGCTATTTTGTACATGCAAGTTTTTTAGTAGTTTAATTCTAGAAAACACATTTTTAAAATAGGATGGAATCCCACCATGTCTTTGTTTCTCTTTTTTTTCATTGTATTAAATGGGTTGTCTCAATACAGGGATTGATAGCTATGTTAAATATCTTGCAAAACAAGTCATTTTGCAATATGTGTCCATTAACAGTGTCCTACCTATTCCTGTTTCTGACAGCACCATCACCCTTGAGCCACTCTTGACAATTGTGAAGAACAAATGTCTGTTAGAAACAAAATTTTTTAGAATAGGACCTGTAGTATAGCTGCATGTCACAGCAAAATGCCCCCAAAAATTCAAAGCATGACCCTTGGCCGCTTTGGACAATTGTGAAGAACAATGTCTGTTAGAAACAATTTTTTTAGAATAGGGACCGTAGTATAGCTGCATGTTACAGCAAAATGCCCCAAAAATTTAAAGCATGACCCTTGAGCCACTTTGGACAATTGTGAAGAACAAATGTCTGTTAGAAACAAAAATT
>JAODAL010015539.1:0-83534 GCA_025379985.1 Phyllomedusa bahiana
GAGGGGGTGCCCGCTGCCCCCCCTGCACTAGTGATTTTTAATTGTTGAAAAGGGCCCAAGATTTGCAGATGAACCCCCGGGGCCCATTAAAAATTAGAAGCCTTGACTTAACTTTTAAAGTTGTACAATTTTGTGGGTGTTTGCCTGTAAATCCATGCAGCTGCTTATTAAGTTAATTAAAAATCACCAGTGTCAAGTGCCGCAGTGGTTTTTTAGCCTGTAAAATCCCTGTGACCACCCCAAAAGGGTTTCATGTTTTCCTCCTAACAGTGTTTGGGGCATCTGGTAACTTTTACATACAAAAAGATGTTGCAAAGTCTATTGGCTTGTGCGAGTATAGTATGTCAGGGTTTTAAAAATCAGATTTAAGCCTGACAAAATTCTTTTTTTCGTTTCTGGCTTTTTTGACACATATTTGGTCACAAAAATGCATTTAATACCAAAATACACACACAAAAAATGCATCTAAAGTATCCTATAGGTACAGATGGGAATACAAATCAGTAATGTGCATGGTGGAGTGTACGTCAATTATTTATACGTAAAACGCATCAGGAGCTACGGTGCAGATAATTTCCAATGGACGTAACTAATACATGTCCCAAAATGTGGTGAAACAGCATGAAGAAGAAGTCAAATATGTTGTCAGAAATCTGTGGTTATCCCTTGGATTTCCGCTGTATATGGCATGCCATATTTTTCCGTAGGAAAAATACTGTGTGTGACTCTTGCCTTAAAAGGATTGTCTGGTTCCTCTAGGTCATGGGTGTCAAACACATCTCCCTGACTCCGCACGATTGTTTTCCCACTCGGCAGAGTCTCAGCGCTACACGCTGGGCGCAGTGGGTACAGGAAGAAGGGGAGGGACGTTTCCCTCCTACCTTCTCCCTTTGTATGTACTGTGCTCGTGAGCATGTACATACTAGGGGTTTTGCGGGGGGGTGTGACGTATCGCTTTACTACGCCCCCTGAAGTGACGCGATGCTGGGTCTCCTCGGTCGGCGCTTCTGCCCCCCGGGGGAATTCCCTGGGAGTGCGTGGGCAAGTGGGTGAATCACCTGCACACCCTACACCCCTCCCGGACGGGGGCCCTGCTGCACTGACCACAGGGGGTGAGTATTTTTTTTTAATTTTTTAATCTTAGGGGGGTATTGGGGCATTACATGGCTAGGGGGGGTAAGGGGCATCTACGGCTACTGGGGGGGCTATGGGGAATCTTCATGGCTACGGGGGGGGATGGGGCAACTACGTCCCTGACAGAATTCTGGCGCTTTTCCATGTTGTGGAAACAAAGTTAAAACCTGACTTTTAAATTCATCCATTGGGTTTTAGGAATACTCCTATGCAACTAAAAACCCCCCAAATGAGGTTTTTTTTTAAGAAAAAAAATTTGCTTTACTGCTGAAATATTGAATTTTTAAAGGGAAAACAGAAAGGTCGATTTTTTGGGAAACAAAATTTTGCGCCCCCAGAAAGTAATTTGAAAATCAAAAAATAATTCACTTCAAATACAAAATAATATTTGGTGAAGAAGTGTGGGGTTTAGGCCTATTTAATATTTTTTGTGACTTTCCATGAGCTTGAAGGACTCATCCATGCGTTTTGACAATGATTCATACAATTTATTGAGAAGACATCAGGAAATAGCAAAGAATCATCTTAAATGCCTCCCAGAGTTTGTCAAGTTTCTTTGGTTTTGTTTCCCAAAGCTTCCTCTTTTATCCTACCAAACTCCAATTTGTTCTGCTGGTGACTGGGCGGGCCAGTCCGGGAGCCCCTTTGTCTTTTTTCCCTTGAGGAATTTTTTATGTAAATGGATGTATGAGATGGAGCACCACTTTGGCAAAATTTGCCCCCTTTTATAAAGGGGAATTAAGAGGTAGCTAATACTTCTTGATATTTTGTCTATTGAAATTGCCTTCCACCATAAAATGTTTCGACCCCCCCATCTGAAGAAAACCCCAGACCTGATCTTTCCACCCCCAAAATTTTAACTGTTTTCGGGGTATATCTTGGACCCATAGGGACTCCAGTAGGTCTCCTGATATGGGGGCCCCCCCGTGGTGAAATTTTCAACTTAAGTTTCACTAGAAATACAGCTTCTGCCATTACCCAGCGTCCATCCGTTTGGGCGTGGGTTGGCAAATGCCACACAGTTTTTTTTTGCCTTTTGTTAAGTGCTGGCTTTGGGCACTGATTCGACCATGGAGGCCATTTCAAGACAAACCAAAAAAAACTTTTTAGTTTACACAGGCTGACTAACCAGGCCCGTTGGAGCGTGCTGAAGTGGAAGGGGGGCTGGTTTTTTTTATTTTTAAACCCAAAAAACGTTCCCTTTAGCAGTTGCTTGTGGGGTCTGCGGGCCGGGGGGTGGTCAAAAACATCTCCAGTTCTTCAAATCTTGAATAACCTGTGAACGGGCCTTAAAGGGGGCCAGCCACCTTTAGTGGATCTGGGGTTTTACCCAAAAACTACCTTTCTGTGTTCCTTTTAATTTTATTTAAAATTTCACGCGAAGAAAAAATTTTTGTCGTTAAAAAAAAAACTCTTTGGGAGGGTTTCAGCTTGCACATGAGTCTTCTAAACCAATGGAGAATTTTAAGTCAGGTTATAAGCTTTGGTTTCTCACAACATGGATGAGCGACGAACTTCTGTCAGGGACTGTACATGGCTACTGGGGGGGCTATGGGGCATCTGCCTGGCTACTGGGGGGCTAAGGGCACCCCGCCCGGGGGCCTACTGGGGGGCTATATGGGGCATCTAGAAGTAAAACTTAATGACTTTTAATGATGCATTAAAAACATCAACAGCTATGAGTAAGGGCGCTATGTCGCTCGAAACGCGTTAGTCGTGAATACTTGGATACTAACTTACCGTGGATGTTGATGTTTTTAATGCATCATTAAAAGTCATTAAGTTTTATTTCTGGATTTGATGTGGATTCGCTAGATCACTTTCTCTTTTGATATTGTCTCAAAGACGTCTTGCTCCGGACGGGACCCTTGCAAATCCAGTCTCTTATTGCTGAATTGTTGTGGGTGAGCTGACAATTTTTTTTTCTCTATATGGGGCATCTGCCTGGCTACTGGGGGGCTATGGGGCAGGGCCGGGACGACGGGTAGGCAGAGGTAGGCAATCGCCTAGGGTGCCTACCTCTGCTTGCCCTAAGGGGCGCAGTCAGGGGCCCCGAACCTCGCCGGGCTCCAGGCCGCTGCCATGGGCCTAGAGCGCCGGCGGTCTCTGTATGTGCGTTCGCTGGACGCACATACAGCTGCGGGCTTCTGCGGAGCAGAGAGTGAGCGCTCTCTGCTCCATAGACAGTGTCGGACCGTCTCCGGGTCCGACACAGTGGGGCCGCCGGGTCCTCATAGCGCTGAGGACCCGCCGTGGCCCCGTGCTGCTCAGCTCGGCAGTGTCGCGATGAAGTGATGTCATCGCGACGCTGCCTCTCCTCAGACGCACAGCCCGTCACAGGCCGTGCGCCCGAGTAGCTGCCCGAGGAGCGTCCCGGCACTGGAGGCGTGGCCTGAAGAGGAGCGCGCGGCCGGGAAGCAGGTAAGGTGAGTATAAATGTTGTTATTTTTACCTGTCTTAGTGCCCCTATATGCCTGCCTGAGCCCCTATATACCTGCCTGAGCCCCCATATACAAATGCCTGAGCCCCTATACCTGCCTGTGCCCCTATATGCCTGCCTGAGCCCCTATATACCTGCCTGAGCCCCTATATGCCTGCCTGAGCCCCTTATATGCCTGCCTGAGCCCCTATATACTGCCTGAGCCCCTATCTCTATATACCTGCCTGAACCCCTATATACCCGCCTGAGCCCCTATATACCTGCCTGAGCCCCTATATACCTGCCTGAGCCCCTATATACCTGCCTGAGCCCCTATAGCTATATACCTGCCTGTGTGCCCCTATATACCTGCCTGAGCCCCTATATACCTGCCTGAGCCCCTATAGCTATATACCTGCCTGTGTGCCCCTATATACCTGCCTGAGCCCCTATATCTATATACCTGCCTCAGTGCCTCTATATACCTGCCTGAGAGTACCCCTATATCTATATACCTGCCTGAGAGTGCCCCTATATCTATATACCTGCCTGAGTGCCCCTATATTTATATACCTACCTGTCTAAGGGGACAATATCCATATACCTGCCTGACTGAAGAGACATATATATATATATATATAGATACATATATATTAAATATTAAATACCTCCTGACTGAGAGGGCATATCTATATACCTGCCTAACTAAGGGGCCTATAATACGCCTAATTGAGGGGACAATATACCTGCCTAACTGAAAGGGACCTAAAATGCTTCCTATCAGAGGGGACATATAACCTGTCTAACTGAGGGATTATACCTATAATTAAAGGGAGTTGCGGAAATGTGAGGATTCTAAGATATTTGTGTCCAAATCTGCAGGGACGAGTATTTGGCCGGGAGAAATCCCGCATGAAGGGGTGAACCGGATGGAGAAGAAAAGGGAAAGTGAACGACGCTGATCAGAAATGAGGTCACCTGTGAGTAACTGCAGTGTAATCACTACATACAACCTACATACAGCTAGTATCTACCACTATATGGTCACTGTATGGCGGTGGTATATGTAATCAGAGCCTGTGTATAGCTGATAGTCACATGTGGGGGTTGCGTTTGGTCAGGGTCTGGCAGGATTATTTGATCCTTAAGTAGTAGTAGTTTAGGGTCTTGGTTTTGTAGGAGAGTTTTTAGTAAAAATCCTTCGTCTGGTATATTTGCTCCATGTATAGGTGGATTATTTAGTGACTGTTATTTAGGGGTATTACACTGTCATACGGAGGGGAGCAATTTTGAAAAAGCAAATTTGTCAGCTCTGATTTTCATTGTTCAGTGACTGCTGAGGAGTAGACAGATCTATGTGAATTTTGCAGGAAAATTGTGACAGGACCAGGCACAGGGGCGAGAGCAATTAGTGTGGGGGGGGGCGCAATTTTTTTGGGAGCGAGTGTGTGTGGGGGGGGGGACGCCATTGGCTGTACTTGCCTAGGGCACCAAAATGTCTTGTCCCGGCCTTGCTATGGTGCATCTGTCTGGCTACTGGGGGGCTATATGGGGCATCTGCCTGGCTACTGGGGGCTATATGGGGCATCGGGCCTGACTATGGGGGGGCTTTTGTGCATCTGTCTGGCTACTGGGGGGCTATATGGGGCATCTGTTTGGCTACTGGGGGGCTATATGGGGCATCTGCCTGGCTCCTGGGGGGCTCTGGGGCATCTGCCTGGTTACTGGGGCTATAGGGGTGGCACCCCGCCTGGCTTCTGAGGGGCTATAGGGGGCCCATCCCCCTTGCTACAGGGGGGTTTAAGGGGAATTTTTACCTGGCTGCAGTGGGCATTTACCTGGCTACATGGGGGCAATTACCTCGCTGCAGGAGGCATATTACTACCTGGCTACAGGGTGCAAAATACCTATCTACTTACATGGACAGATATAATGGTGATCTACAGGGGGCTTTATACCCACTTATCTACCTACAAGGGTCATATGTACCTATCTACCTATGGGGGGCTAATATATTCTTCCTGGTTCCCATCAAAGGGCTAATTATAATAGCAATACTGTACAAATGTAACAGTTAAGGAGAAGTTCCATTTACACAATTCTAAAATTATGTCGGCCCTTTAAGGCCCTCTAAGGTACGCCGTGAGGCTAATGTGCCCCCCGGTGAAAACGAGTTTGACACCCCTGCTCTAGGTTATTCCTTGGATTTCTGGTGTCTGTGCCATGCCATATTTTTCCATAGGAAAAATACTGTGTGTGAATCTATCTTTATAAGAGCTGTCTGGATCCTCTAAAAATTTTATAGTAAATTCCTCCGCTGCAGCGCTGGGTCTTCCTGATCTTCTGTTTTATATCTTCTACTTTTAGATGGGAACATCACAGCTGCTGATTGACTGCACCAGTCACTTGCCTATGCTTACATTACTGTTCAGAGCTGACCCAGCACTAGAACAGAGAATTGGGGAAGGTTTTTTATCGGACCACCAAAAGCTTATTATTTATTTTTTATTTAATTTATTTTTGGAACCGAGCAACCTCTTTAAGCTGTAATCATATGCAGTAGCTTCACTTCAGCAGTTTCTAAGACTATCCCATTCATTTTAATGTGATTTGCATAAATCAAATACTTGTCTCTGGAAAAAACCTTATTCAGATGAATAGACATTATTGCAACAAATCTTCCACGTGTGAATACACCTTTAGAGCAGTTTCACGTGTTACTAAAAACACTACTAAAACATTGCAGTTGCCAGATGTTAGCTGGCTCTCAGTTTAAGGAAAATTTTAAAAAAGCGATTAGGGAAAGTTTTAGATTTTTTTTTTGCATTTTGGGTTTTTTTGGGGTTTTTTTGGGGTCAGTAGCATTTTTTTTTTAAAAAAATTGGGTTTGCTGTATATGCAGTTGGATTATTTTCAGGCTGTTTGTAGCATTTATTTTCCTCATACACCTCCCTTGTTTTTCTTTCAGCGCCAAGAAAGTCTTTTGTGCATGAATGTTGCGTTTTTTTAAATGCATTTTATTATTTTTTCCACATTGAAAAACAGATGATAGATCACAAAATTTGTGGTAGGGAAAAATGTACTGAAAAAAAAGCATTAAAAATTCATGTACCAACACACACTTTTTTTCTTGCACAAAACACTACAAAAACTGTATAAAAAATTGCATGAAGCCTACAAAAAGCATGTATTTTTGGGCAAAAAAAAAAAGCTAAATATTTTTAAAAACACATTTACACGATGCTGATTTTAGTCGCTTATTTTCTGCACTTATTGTAATGTTGAAAAAGAATGGACATGTCAATTCTTGAGGCAGATTCAGCGCTTAAAATGCCCATAAGAAATATTGTAGAGTTTAAAATCAGCGTCCAAACTTCATCACACAAAGTGTGGCAAAGATTGAACAGGAATATTGTCTTGATCAGCCCAAAAAGGGTATGTCTACACAGCAAGAAATTACAGTTAGTTTTTGACGTGGATTCAGATTTTTAAAACCAGTGTAAAGCCATCCCGATATGCCTCAATAAAAAAAACAAGTTGTAGTCTGCACAGATTGAATTTCTGAGGTCAGATTTCAAAACCACTGTTTTTTCAAAAAAACTTGGTACATGTTCAATAATCTGGCGTATTTCACTCGGAAAACAGCTGAAAATTTACTATTGAAGTATTTGGGGAAAAGGGGATGAAAAACATCCAGAAAGCTTTGTGTGCGTTTTTTTGATTCGGTTTTTTCAATTCTTTTTTGCATCATAGAGCATTGAGTTTTTGGGGCCAAAATTTATGTAAAAAAAAAACCGGAAAAAACCAATCTTAAAAACCCCGTTTAAAAAAAAAAAAACCGAGTTAAAAAACCTCAGGTTTTTTTTGTAAATATTGTCCAAATACTTGTCGGACCCCTGGGGGGATTCAGTACCTATGATATTTTGTCCTTTGGTTTTGTGGACAAAAGCCCGTTTCTATCCTATGAAACTTATGTTAAAAACTGTTGAAAATCCAACAGTATTGTAAAAACCGCCATAATTTTTGGGTTTCTTGGGACGGGTTTGGAAAAAAAAAAAGCGGGCTGGTTTTTTGATTTGCAGCCGGCCCCGTACCTTTTACTTTTACAAAATCAAAACGAGAATCCGACAGAAGATAGAACATTTTCCATCTTCCGGCGGAGGGCTGGTGGTTTAGAAATCTGACAGTACAAATTCTGTGAGGGTAAAACTACAGCATTTGGGTTTTTATTGCCGGGGTTTAAAAAAAGGGGGGGTAAAAAAAAAAACATGACCACCCGGGAAAACAGAAAGGATTTTTACGGTTTTTAAAAAATCCAATTTAAAAAATTTTTAAAAACATTGTCGTTTAGAAGGCCTTTAAAGGGGGGTTCCCCACGACCCCAAAAGCCCAAAAAACTGTGGGTTTTTGAATTTAAAAAACCCCGTTGTATGGGCGAGTAATTTTTAAGTGGTTTTTCATTTAAATCTGAGGGGGGAATTTTCTTGGGGGTGGACGAAACGCTTAACCCGCTCCCCCAAAAGGGCATGGAAAATACCTTCGGATCGAAATTGGGGAAAAAAGAGTTGTCTTAAAGAGTATTTTTTTTCCCCCTTTTTTCAATGTGAACTTTGGTCTTTTTTCCGCCGGATTTATAGTTAGAAAACGAGTCCTGTTCATCTCTTTGTGGCTTTGGATGCGGATCCAACGTATAAATGGAAATCAGATTATTGAAAATGTTCTACGATTTTTGAAAAAACTTCAGTTTGGAAATAAAAACTCAAGAGAATCGTGTGGATTACAACTTGGATTTTCAATTGAGGTCTGTGGGGATGGTATTACTGTTGGATTTTGACAGTTTTTAAAATACAAATCCGCATGGATTTCCCAAATGGAAAACCCCTGCCTTTTAAAAAAGACCCCTTAAAACCAAACCCCTCTCAAAACTACTAAAACTCAATACAGTGGTCCCTCAAGTTACAATGGCCTTAGGATACAATATCTTCAACATACATGGGTACACTGTATGTTGAGCAACTCTCTATGTTGTCCATAGCAACCAATCAGAGCTCAGCTTTCATTTTTCCTGAGCAGTATAAGAAATAAAAGCGAGTTTAATGGTTCAGGGGCAACAAAGACAGTTTGAATTTTTATTTTTTCAGAAATAAAGTCCATTTTCCAGACACCAATGCAACCAATTATCATGACATTTTTTCTGTAAAAAACTGTATTAGTAAGTAATTAGTGAAAAGGTGGCCTATCTACAGACATTGGGAACACTCCCGTACTGACCTTTTATTGCCGGGTAAGGGCTCCTTTGGGCCCCATTTTCTTTTTTTTGGTACATTTGGGGGCTTTGGGGCCAACTCAACATTCTACCTTGTTTTTAAAGTTAGACCAAAAAAAGTATGAAATTTTCCCGCCATTCCACTTTTTAAACTGGTATGGATTTGTACAACAGTTTTGTGCCAATCTTTGGCACATTTTTGTGCATTGTATAACTCAGATACATGTCCCCGTATCTTTGGTGCATTCAAAAGTGTAGTGTCTGCCGCAGATTGCACTAAATTTTGGCGTACAACGGCTCATACATCTATAGAACACCATCCTAAGACAGTTTGTTTGGCTCAAAGCACGACAAAAATATGGCGTAACCCTGTTTATACATGTCGCCCATTGTGTATAAAGGACATGACAAGAAGCTCCTGTCCTCAACATAGAGAGTGATTTTCAGCTTTCAGCAGCTCTTTCTAATGTTATATGTAAGGACTTGTTTAAACTGCATTTATCTTCATTATGTTCAGGTCTATGGAACCAATTACCTGTTTTCCATAGAGTTAGGCTATGTCTACACAGCACTGGATTCTCGACGGATTTTTTCTGGATTCAATATTTAAAATCCACTGAATATCTGACTGTGCCCAGTGCTGTGTGAACTGCAATGAAAAATCTGTGTTGTAGTCTACACAGCACAGATTCTTTCCAGACGGTTCAAAAATCCGCAGGATTGTTGTTGGATTCCCGTACATTGAATGTACGGGGCTGATGCAATTCTGAAAGCCGACCGCTAAAAACTGCAGTCTAGCAATGTTAAAATACCATTTTAACACTACTGTGTAGACACAGCCTTAAGATACGTCTAAACGGCAAGGGTTTATAGTCGTTTTTTGCCACAGTTTTCGGATTTTGAAACTGGTGAAAAACCGACTGTAAACCATTGTGATAAACCTCAATAGAAAATCCAAGCTGTAGTCTACACAGCTTGGATTTTCTGATGGTCGGATTTCAAAACCTGCTGTATTTCACTCGATTATTGTACTATTCAATGCAATGGGATGGCCAAAATCCAAAAAACGTTCCCAAATACGGCGCAAAAAAAGAAAGCCAACTGTATATTGCTGGTTGGATTATAATTCAGAATCTGACCAGAATTTGTACATTGCCGTGTGGATGCAGTCTTAGGTTATGTCTACACAATACGGGCATTTCAATGGATTTACGACGGATTCAGTATTTAGAATCCACCGAAAATCTGACTGAACCCAGTGCTGTGTAGACTTTAACAGAAATTCAGTGCTTTAGTCTACACAGCATGGACTTTCTACTGAGCCACTGGTTGTCTGACGGGAGATAAAACAGGTTCTATCTTCTGCTGAATTCCAGTAGCTTAAATTTACAGCGTCGGGGTAAATCCAACCACGTTATTTTGTGCAAAGACCGCACCAAAGACCGAGCTGCGGCGAAGTTAAAATACCGTCGGATTTCCAATGATATTTTAACTTAGCCACGTAGACATAGCCTTATGCTCATCCAAGAACCAATTAATATTGTATGTTGAAGCATCACTGTGATCTTTTACTTCAATAGTCCTAGAAACATTTACTCTGAAAATACTATGTAACAACATTTTTGTCCCCAGCTTTTAAGTGTTATATTCCAGTTATTCATATCTAAAAAGTTTAGAAAAACTATATAATTTATTAAACACTTTGCTTCTGTGACCAGGACATCAAAATATTCAGTTTTACACATTTGCACAAAGAAATGTGCATCATTTATGTTTGTTCACACAGTTACAAAAACATTTTATATGCATTTAATATTGACCAAGATAAGCAAGAGTGGTTTAGAAGTGAGTAGATTTTGTAGATTTACGATTATAATTCAAATCACTTTCACAAACCGACCCGTAAATATAGTCTCCCATCATGTTCTCATTATACTGTCCTTGGTAGCGTCGTTCAAAGTTTATATCCTGATGAAAGCGTTGCCTTGCTCTTCTGAGTAAGCCCCCATGTTTTCCTTGAATTTGTCAAGATGAGGATATGTACTTTGAGAGACATCATACATCCCATTTTTCCAATATTCTTTATCAGAGTCTGAACTAGCTGCACATAGGGTGACATGTATGAACGTTGATGCAGACAGGCCAGTTCTAAGTAGCTTTAAGGTAGTGTAGAATGCATGAATATGTTCTTCTGCAGTTCATACATACAGATGCACTGTAGTGCCAATCGAACAAGTCTGGCTCAGTCAGACCACCTTTAACCTGTTCTGGCTGTTCTAACTGTTCTGTGCCTAGATATGGTGTCAAAGAATCATAAATGTGTCTAATTCTATGAATGTGGTGCGATGCCCATAGAACACCCCAAATCTTTAAGGCATTAAAAAGTGTCTTTGGCGCATTACAAAAGCACTTATCACGCCAAAGCTTAGAGTGCACCTGTTCGTACATTCTTTTTGGCTCAAAATACACTAGAAAACTGACGCAGCCCCGTTCATACATGTAACCTATAGTTCTCAGCCTTGTGATTGCCCAGGAAACCACGCACCACTGCAACAAAGCAGTTCCAAGCCCCTTTCTCTTTCCTATTCATTCTTCACAAATTCTTTGCTCTCTAGAATCTGCTTGATCTGTGATCCGATGAAGACACCAGCTTTTACCTATGCCTCAGACAGCTTAGGAAAGAGATCTTGTAGGTATTTAAAGGCTGACGATTTTTTGTCGAGAGATGTGACAAACTGTTTTATCAGGCCTAACTTTATGTGCAGGGGTGGCATCAGCACTTTCTGTGGGTCCACCATTGGCTCCCACTTCACGTTATTCTTCCCCACAGAAAACTCAGTCCTCTGTGGCCAGTCCCGCCTGTGCAGATTGGTGTCCTGGCTGTCCAAAAGGCAAGGAAAACAAGGAAACTTTGTAAAACCGCCTTGGAGGCTAATCAGAAATGCCACCATTTTGAAGTCTATGTACTCACTCAACTGTAACACAGTGGACGATTAAGGCACCTGTATTTATATCACTATGTAATAGTATGTATACTTTTTAACACTCCGAGAGAGTTCCAGAAAGTTCTACATATTCTCAAAACGTCTACAATACTCTCAACAGTTCTCAAAATTTCTCGACAGTTCTCACAATTCCAGAAGCTTCTCGAGGTCTACACGACGTTGCATGTTTTGCGAATGTTCGAGAAAACATAGATTTCAATTTATCAATGTCCTGACCACAAAAGCAAACTTTCTTGGGAACAATTGCCATTTTCTTTTCATTTTAGTCATAAGTGATTGGGAAAACACCTTTAGTACCCAATGACAAACAAAAAATTTTAATTTGTTACATAGTGAAATCTATACTGAGGTGTTATAAAAACGCCACGATCACTGCATGTTTTTTTTTACCTGCCAACTATGATAGATTTGTAAAACGTCTGGCCACAGTGGTTTTTTTGTGTGAATGTCATCTTGGGCGACATGTCCCATTAGGACTGTGCCATTTTTTGGTGTATTTTGCGCAAAAAGACTGTTGGCACCCTATTCTCTATATAAATGAACTCTCGTACACCAAAACTAGGCGCATCTTACGCCAGGCACGACACATTTGAATGTGCCTAAAGTAGGCACGTCAAATATGCTAGCAGTGATATTATTTATGTCTAGGTTATGCTATGCACCTAGATTAAGCGCATCATTTATCCCATGCAAGATATAACAGATGCCAGATTTTTGACAGGTTCATTCATTCAGGCGCACTATACACTCATGTAGTGCGCCTTAATACTGGCGTGGAGGCGCCTCTTTTGTTCTCACCCCTTGTGTTTATCTTGTAATACATAATGATGTAATATGTAATGTGCCATCACATCAGAGCTTACTGAAAAAATACCTTCACTTTAATGTGTAATTCTCTAGTTTAGTGCATTATTCATGAAAATAGCCATTTACATACTGGTGAAATGTAACCTAATTGAATGCTTCTGGGCTGCACTCATTCTAATGGTCAGACAGTCCCTGTTTACAGTGTAAGGGGCAAAATGGTGTAAATCTCTATTGTTGTCACTGTGTGGATGTTTGCGTGTATATATAACGAGATGAACATGAGATGTGCACGTGAATGAACTGCAATGACACATCTCTCCTGACAAATGTATCAAGGACAAAGAATACAACTTTAATTGGAAAATTTATTGAACCTCCAATACACATTACAAAAGAACAGGATTGTTCATCCCTTCTATGTGATATACCTGCCTTATAAATTATCCTCATTTTACATGCAGCTTGACCCTTTCATTTGTGGCTGCTATAATTCATTGATAAGTATAAAGACATATTGATTTACAAATATAAGGACAAACATCAAAGGGAGCCATATACAAGGACAAATTCAGTCATTTGTAGGCATTCAGGGGCACCTTACTTGAAAGCGTATTTCATCTTTACAGCTTAATTAAATTTATGAGGGTTTTTTTTCTGCGGACATATTTTATTGGTCTAATTGAATAGAACATGGATGATTTCATATATGAGCCGCTGAAACTATTGAGTTGGGGAAAACTGTGTGTATTTGGTTGTCTACTAAAATAAATTTTACATTAAATAAAAATGCAAAAAATACACATCTACAGTAATCGGTAAAGAGAGAATATCTGCAGAGGTTACATTTCCGACAGGACCAAGGAAGATCGCTACTCTTATCCATACCATGCGGTCTGCTGTGGAATGAAAATAGAGAGCTGAGAAGGGAAGCAAACAAAATGCTGCCTGAATTATGTAACAAAATGTTGGAAAAAAAAATCAGGAAAGTCTAAAGGAGGGAGAAGAGAGAGAGGAGGAAAAGATTAGTGGGGGATGTGATAAACCAGGGGTCATGATTATAACCCTTCATTATTCGCACTGCGCTTCCAACATGTACAAATATACTGCAGTGTTGCAAAATCATATTAAAAACACCATCTATGCTGTAAGTGAAGCACCTGGAGATGAAATATATTCGCTGCAGTCACATGAGGAGCAGCAGCGGCGCACATTACTGTACACATTATGTTGGTAGTCGCACACTTGTCTCTTTAAACATAAAGTTTTCACGGTGAGGAATGTCCTAGACATATACAACTACACAAATGCTGCTGTCACATCCATCAGAGGAGGCACAGCATACATACACAGAACACAGCCACTCAATGTAAACGGTCCCCTATGCAGGCAGAACATGCTCGATGCCGTATAAACACATCCACACTAAACCTACACAAGCTCACATGGTAAAAATTACAATCCGTAATACACAGACACACACAGGCTCCATGTGGATTTATCTTCTCCACTCAGCCGCTGACTGCCTTCATTCCCACCGCTATTAAAGCGCTTCTCCTCATGTGTTGTTCTCATTGAGAGCTCGGCAGGCGCTGTTTATACTGTGTGAATTATACATATATCCACAAAAAAACACGCTACGTCCACACATTTTTACACAGGCTATGCATGCACACACATACACCGCAGTCTCCAGGTCTCCTCAGCTCACTCCTTTGTGCTTCGAGTTTGAACAAATTGAATTCCTTACAGAAACCTGAGAGGAATTTTAATGGGAGAGAGACAATGACACCCGGTATGTACACACAGGCACCTACCAAGTTCCCACCTGCTCCATACCAAATGCACCGATAAGTGATTTGTAGCTATAGCGTCATTAATCTATCTATCCTTCATGTTTAGAAACATCAACACTTCATACACCGAGCCTTAAGTAATAGATATCAATACAGTTCTTAGGTTTTAATCATGACAAGCTCTTTTGCGCCTAAAGCAAGGCAGGCAAAACATACTCTTTTTTTCAAATTTGACAATTTCCCAGGCATTTGACCAGTGTTTTTTTTTTTTAACTTTAGTCCCTACTGAGTACTTGATTTTATTACTGATTTTTATTTTTACACCTGGATCAGAAATAGTCTTATACAAAATGAAAATATTTGTGTGTATGCTACAATTACAATAGTAATTACTACTATATATACAAATTATTGTGCCAAGAAATATTAATATGTTTATTAAATATTGGGTGTAGCACAGTCCCCTTATTTGAATTGAAAATGTTTTAGTACGCTACTTCTATAGTCCAGCATTTTTTGCTACTATTGGATAGGGTACTGATAGGATATCCGGGGTAAAAATTGGAGAACAGGGTTGTCCTTTTTGGGGCGATTACTCTGTTTAGGCAGGGTGAGTATATCTGAACACAATACGGACAGCGGTTAGCCTGTTTTTAAGATATTCTCAATTAAATGTAAAATGTTATCTTTTTTCTCAATCTAAAGAGTACACTATTTTTTTAGGATTATCGTGACTCCATTAATACATCCACAGGTGGTTTTTCTAATCTTCCTATTTTACAAGCTGATTCTGTGATATGCTACAATCCTCCAATACCAATGGAGCACCAGATCCTGATTCTATTGATTCCAAATCGAAAATTCAATGAAAACTATAAACAAAGCTTCTGTGCTACAACTTCGGTGGTGTTGGATGTAACATTCAATAGTTCTTAAAGGGATTTTACCACAAAGTAAAATTAACGTGATAAGCTTACAAATTAAACAATAAACATTTTCATCATTATTAAAATTTCTGTACCATTTTTGTTTTCGCTGCTATGTTAGTAATCCATAGTGTACAGCTCTTGTCCAAGGGATGCAACCAGTTACGAGAGCTCCTAAGTCCTGACCGCACATGCTCAGACATCACCTCTCCTCTCAAGCAGCTGCTGTTAGTCTCTTCCTGCACACGCACTCACTGCTGAGCAAGAGTTAAAGGGGTTGTCTCACTACATAGATTCATCTCACCTCAGTACTGTTTTCTCAGTTTCATTTTTGAATTCAGGGATGTGTTTACTGCCTTTACTGGCTTCTACTGGTCTGCAGTTATGGGCTGCAGACCAGTATTATCCATCACTCAGACTGGATAACTATTACTTGGGCCCCCGCTGCTTGCAGCAAAATATATATATTAATTTAGAGGAGGTAGCAAATTGGCTGGATTTATAACTAACCTAACATTTGGTGCACGTGACTCTCAAACGGATTCGAGGAAAACGGCGCAGAGGAGGCCTGCAGCTATGGCAACCAGCACTGGCAGCCTATCAGGAGAGATATAACAGGTTTGTAGCTAAAGCGACCTGTGGAGCTGATTCAACCCATACAAGAGGGGATATCTAGGAATAGGTAGGACACTGTTAATGGGCACATATTGTAAAGTGACTTGTTTATGCAAGATCTTTAACATAAAAAGCAAACCTTGTAGTGAGACAACCCCTTTAAACCCCAGATGCTGTAATTCTACTCCTGTCCTCTTTAGTAATTAGTCAAACAGTGCAAATAAATAAAAAGAAAAAACAAACCCCAAACATATATGTGCAATGAAAAAAAAATCCACATATTTGGTTCTTGCAAGGATTTGAACCTAGGACCCCTATACTGAAATGCAGAAATGCTAACCACTCAGCTACATTGTAGCTACTCACTGCTCTTGATATAAACAGACCTTTGTTTGACCAAGTGAACACACTGTAGGGAAAGGCATGGTGATGTCAAGCCTGCTCGGTCACATGATATACAGTTCAAACAAATCATACTGCACTCTTTTAAACACACTGAAAGCTGAAGCGAAACAAAACAAGCAATAAATGACTTTGTGGTAAAACCCCTTTAATGTTTCATGACTAATGGGTGGGATAAAAAGGTCCCAATATTCTCCTTTTCCAGCAGTCATGTGCTTGGGAATTCAGATCTCTTTCCAAGAATACAAGTCTATAAAGGAAAGAACCAAAACAGCATAGTACAGACTGTTTTCAGACTCAATTCCCTTAAAAACATTGTTTATTTATACTCACAAAAAGAGTTTAAAATTATTTTATTAACCCATGTAAAACACTGTAAAAGAACCGATTCATACAGCTGCAAAGTGAAACCATGGGTCGGGCTCAGCAGGTTGACTCAGCGTTTTATGTGGGTTGATGCCATGTTTGATTTTAGACCACTTTTATGAGTATAAATAAACAATGTTTTTTTTTACAGAATTGAGTCTCCAGACGACACTGTGCTGTTTGGGTTCTTTCCATTTTTTTGTATTCTTGGAAAGAGATCTAAATTCCCAAACATACGACTGCTGGAAAAACTGAGTATTTGGACTCAAATCTTTTCTATCCCATGCAACAGTCATGAATCATAAAGAACTATGGGATGTTAAATATAACACCACCGATGTTGCAGCACAGAATCTTTGGGCCACAAGTATGAAAACTGTCTAGGTCTAAAATTCACTTTGTTTCCCATAGCAACCAATCAGAGAGCCCCTTTCATTTTTACAGAGCACTATGTGAAATGAAAGGGGCGCTCTGATTGGTTGCTATGGGAAGCAAAGTGAATTTTAGACCTAGACAGTTTTCATACATGTGGCCCTTTGTGTATGGACATAGGGCCTTATGAGTGAAAACTGTCTAGGTCTAAGACTAATCAGAGCTCCCCAATAATTTCATATAGTGCTCTGAAAAAATAAAATTTGGGCTCCCATTGGTTGCTATGGGCAACATAGAAAGTCTTAGACCTAGACAGTTTTCAAACATAAGGCCCTATTTAACGTCTTATAGTTCTTTATGTTTCATGACTGTTGCATGGGATAGAAAAGATTTGAGATTTGACAGTTATCATACATGTCCCCCATAGTCTTATGTTTTTGCCAGAGTTGGCAGAAATAGTGTGCAAGCAATTATCAGCCTGCCAGTCAGCAAAAAACAGGAAATCATTCATTCGTGGAATGATATGTTTCCTCTTTCCTGTGTAACCAGAAGCAGAAGCCTGTCAATGTGTCGCATGATTTTCCCGTGATCTCTAGCAAAATTCAAAATTGGGTTAAACCGGCCTGAACTGAATCCGAGGTGTAACACTAGCTGCAAATTTGTAAAAGTGCTGTGGTTAATCTTTTGGCTTTCGCTTATTAATTTTAAGGCAGACAACCTCAGACTAACAAAACCAGTATGTATTAACAATAGGTTTCCCAATACACAAAGGGCAGCATGTATGAAATTTGGCATTTAAATGCCAAATTTCATGCACATAATAACCTAGAATGCGCCTGATTTATGAACCTGCTCTACAGCGGATCATAAATAAGGCATATTCTAGCGCTAGTATGACAATTCTGGCTCAGGTATACCACTTTCAAAGTGGTTTACCTGATCCAGCAGTAATGTGCCTAGAAATGCTGTAGGGAGCCTATAAATCTATAGCTTTGCACGGTTCAAGTTCGCCCCACCTCCCGCACGCCCCCTGAGATCGGGCGCATGACAAAGTGCCGCAGGCGCTCTGTAATGCGTCTGATAATGGCATACGGGACATTTAAAAATGTAGTGAATGGGGCTGCGCCTGATATCTGGTGTAGCCCCGTTCATACATGCTGCCCAAAATACTTACCCTACATGAGTCTTAGGTATGAATGATCAGATCTATATCTGCAGACTTCCAATTTCTCCACATTTTCATCCAGTGATTGTGTGCAGTCTGTTTACCATCCACTTGCCAAAAACATCCTCCCTCCCTATCAGCTTGTCCATAGTGTCAGATTAGATTGAAAGTTCAGATACTAATAGGCGATGTCCACACACCAAACAAAAACGGTCGGATTTATGGTAGTATTTTGAAACCACTCACATCCAACCTTTTATCAAACCCCTAGACTTTAATAGAAAAAACAACCTGTAGACTACACAAGTTGTTTTTTTAAACTCGTTTTCTGGTACTGGCGGAATTAGGAATATGTTGTATAATCCGACGGCGTTTGTGTTTGCCGTCGGTTTACCATACAATCAATTGTATTATGGCAAAAAACGAGAACCGTGCTTCGGACAAAAACCTGTGGACTTTCTTGCGTTTTTTGTCCGATGTTGTGTGGACCTAGCCATACAGTTCGTCAGTTTATCTCTCAGGTAATATTCACACAGAGCAGTTTTGTTCCCCCTTAGTGAAATAGGACTTGCAGAAATAGTTGCGATTTCTGCTGAACAAAATGCAATGAGATTGTGTAGATCAACCTTAAAATGACTTGCAATTTTCCTATTTTCTTCTACAATAATGCTCTTTTAAATCTATCATGCACAGTTTGCATTTTTTATAAGATTTAAAGGACTACTCCAAGAGCCATATGTATGAAAACTGTCTAGGTCTAAAACTCACTTTGTTGCCCATAGAAACCAATCAGAGTGACCCTTTCATTTCATATAGTGCTCTGGAAAAATAAGAGGAACACGCTGATTGGTTGCTATGCGCAACAAAGTGGGTTTTAGACGTAGACAGTTTTCATACATGAGGCCCAAAGTTTTTTTCCCCTTAGTTCAGTAGAAATTGCTTTTAGGTACACTGAAGTGGCAGTAACTTTGCCTGCAGCTGTATACAAGATTTCTGGCTGATGTAAGGCTATACACAGCTTATTTTGGGGCGCATTTCGCCGCATATTTCGCGGCGTACTGCGTGCTAATATGAGCGAAATGCGCCCCAATCATTACGGTAATCCACAGTTCTCATAGAGAACTATGGATTACGCCTCCTCTCCCCAGGCGTACAATATGATCTTATTGTGCGCCCTGGGAGATAAGTGACATGGCACTTATTCACGCCGCGAGTAATGCATGTCTATGGGGCTGATGGGCTTCCGGCCCTCCCACGTCGCGGGAGTACGCGCCGATGCTCGTGACTCCGAACACCCAGCGTAATTGCGGGGCGTACTATAAACTTACTCTAACATTCTGTTAGATCACATGACCTGCACTCTGGCTGAAAAATACTGTGCTTTTGATGCTGACAAATATGTCTCTCTATCTATTTCTATAAAACTAACTTTGAATCTCCCATAGAAATGCATGGAGAGATTCACTTCTGAGCAACACAACCATGCTGTGTGTTTTAACAACCTCTACAACATGGGAAAGACCAAAGAGCTTTCTAAGGATGTCAGGGGCAAGATCATAGACCTGCACAAAGCTGGAATGGCCTGCAAAACCATAAGTAAGACGCTGTTGGTGCAATAGAAAGAAAATGGAAGAAATATAAAATGACTGTCAATCGACATCGATCTGGGGCACCATGCAAATCTCACCTCGTGGGGTATCCTTGATCATGTGGAAGGTGAGAGATCAGCCTAAAACTACACGGGGGGAACTTGTTAATGTTCTCAAGGCAGCTGGGACCACAGTCACCAAGGAAACCATTGGTAACACATTACGTCGTAATGGTTTAAAATCCTGCACTGCTTCCAAAATTCTTGTATCTTTTTCAAACACCACGAATAGCATATGAAACGCTTACAAGACCTAAAGATGCCGGGGGCGCAGGCTTGCCCGTCTGCAGATTGTACTATTTGGCCTCGGCGTACTCGCGCTTCCTCGCGTTGGTTTCAGATAGGTACAAGAAGTTGTGCGTTAATTTGGAGGAGGATCTTAGTTCTTCTGCGGTGGCGGTTCTCCCCTGGATCTGGACTCCTGCCCTATAAAAAGTGGAGTTTCCTCCTCTTTTTGCATAAAGCACACTTTGACCGTCCTCTACTCATATAGGAACTCTCACACTCTAATAGATTGCAAAGGTCCTTGCGTGCCACTTAAGGACAACCCTGACTTTCCTCTGGGTCTATCGCCAAGCCTTTTTTTGGGCGGCACAAAGTAGACTCCTTTGTGCCTTTGTCAGATTTCTTCTGAGGGGAAATTAAGGTAGAATTGCGATGTAACTCAGGGGAAGTCAGCGCCCAATTTCAATTTGTACGACTTTCTAATTTTTTTTAATAAAATAAAGTCAAAATATGATTTGTCTAGGCCCCTTATGGCTTTTGAGAAGGTGGTTGTGTCTTCTGCGACCACAAGACATTCCTTATCGTTCCTGTATAAGCTACTATTTTCCGATCAGTCCAGATTACTTCCATTCTTCTGTCAGGGCTGGGAAAGTGAACTGGGCCTCTCCTTTACTGCCTCTCAGTGGGAACAATGCTTGTAGTTGACCCATAGAGCGTTGGTCGCATCCAAACACCAGGAGACCTGCTATAAAATCCTGTCACGTTGGTACAGGGTTCCCTCTGTTCTGCATAAAATGTTCCCTTCGGCCTGAGATATATGCTGGAGGTATGGGAAAGAAAAAGGGACTTTGTCCCATATCTGGTGGGGATGCTCTTTGCAACGAAGATCTTGGGCCTCCGTACTCGAGGCAATTGAGGAGGCAACTGGCACCTCGATTCCTAATTCACCAGAAGCATTGTTGCTTTTCATGTTTCCCATGCCTGCTGGTAAATTTAAAAAGTCCTATCTACCCCCCGTCCGTGGAAGATTGGTTCGCAGAAATTAGCTCTGTGCATAGGATGGAGTAACTGATTTCCCAAACCCCTGAACAAGCTTACAAATTTAATAACACCTGGCTTGGTTGGTCGCTCTTCAAAAATTCCCCACTGTATCTTTCCATCACTTGCATCTTGCATCTTCTATAATAGCGGTATCTCTCAGATTGTCTTTGCATTCATGACTTTCTGTCATTGTAACTTTAACATTTATATGCTTTTTATTTTTCTTAAGTTTGTATTTGGCATGTTACTTTGCTTATTAATAAAACCTTTTCTTGAATATGAAAAAAAAATTCCTACAGTGCCCGCAAGGTCCCCCTGCTCAAGAAGGCACATGTGCAGGCCCATCTGAAGTTTGCCAATGAACACCTGGATGATTCAGTGTGTGATTGGGAGAAGGTGCTGTGGTCAGATAAGACAAAAATTGAGCTACTTGGCATTAACTCAACTCGCCGTGTTTGGAGAAAGAGAAATGCTGCCCATGACCCAAAGAACACCGTCCCCACTGTCAAGCATGGAGGTGACATGGAGGTGGCATGGTTACTATCCCCTTTGCTTCTTAAAGATTCAGTGAATCAGAAGCAAATTGAGGATTTGTTACATCAATAGGGGCGCTTGAGCTTCTCAGCTCCCTTTCCCCCTATGCCTTGGATAAGCATGGAGGTGGAAACATTATGTTTTGGGGGTTTCTCGTAAGGGCACAGGATACTTCAAAGCATCAAAGGGGAGAATGGTGGAGCCATGTACCTTAAAAGCCCCAAACCCCAAAACCCCAGCCAAGGGAACAAAGGAGGGCTCAGAAAGAAACAATTTAAGGGCTGGAGTGGCCTAGCCATCTCCAGACCTTAATCCCCTGAAAAATTATGGAGAGAATTGAAGCTTCCGTTGCCCCGTGACAGTCTCAAAACCCTTAAAGGGGTTTCCGCTAAATGGGGGTTTTAATTAAAAATCTTTAAAAAAACAAAAGCTTTGCAATATTTTCATTACAAATGTCCTATTTTTGGCTAGCCCCGTTGAGGAGTGCATCAGTCCCCAAATCTCTATAGCAGCGCGTTGCCTTTCTTATGGCTGTCAGGGCTTTATGACTCCTCAGTCTTTGAAGACAGGTCGGAGCGGGGCCCCCCCCGCACAGATTTTCTTTTGTAGTGGAGGGGGGAGGAGGGGGGCCTGGCTTCTATGTTTGCATGGATTACTTTCCCTTTGCTTCTTAAAGATTCAGTGAATCAGAAGCAAATTGAGGATTTGTTAGATCCAATAGAGGGCGCTCGAGTTTCTCAGCTCCTTTCCCATAATGCCTTGTGATAAGCATGGAGGTGGAAACATTATGTTTTGGGGGTTTCTCTGCTAAGGGCACAGGACTACTTCAATGCATCAATGGGAGAATGGATGGAGCCATGTACCTTAAAAGCCAATGACCCAAAACACACAGCCAAGGCAACAAAGGAGTGGCTCAGAAAGAAGCACATTAAGGTATAGGAGTGCTAGCCAGTCTCAGGAGGGCTTAAGCCATAGAAAACTTATGGAGAGAATTGAAGCTTCCAGTTGCCAAGTGACAGTCTCAAAACCTTAATGATTTAGAGATGATCTGCAAAGAAGAGTGAACCTAAATTCCTCCTGACATGTGCGCAAACCTCATCATCAACTACAAAAAATGTCTGACTGCTGTGTTTGCCAACAAGGATTTTGCCATCAAGTACTAAGTCTTGTTTGTCAGAGGGATCAAATACTTATTTCTCACTGCAAAATGCAAATACATTTATATAATTTATACAATGTGATTTTCTGGATTTTATTTTTGATATTTTCTATTTCTCAATGTTAAAATTAACCTACCCTTAAAATTATAGACTATTCATGTATTTGTCAGTGGGCAAACTTACGCAATCAGCAAGGGTTCAAATAATTATTTCCTTCACTGTTTGTAACATATTAAATTATACACATCTATGCTATTTTCACGTCACTGATAGTAAGTATTTTGTTGTCACTATTGTTAACTTAATACTACAGTTTGATAATTACTGAAGTTCAGGGCCAGACTGGGACTAAAAAGCAGCCCTGGCAATGAAGCCAAACCAGCCCTCCTACAATATTTCCCCCTCTACGTGAAAATAAAAAAACGTTGCGCAATGCAGCAAATTTCGCTTAACCTCTCCCCCATCCCGTCTCTACTCCATTTAATTTGTAATACACACACCAGAATGAGAAATATAAAAACTCAATCTCACTATACCCCTAGGAATCACTTATGTCACATACTGTACCCCAAAATTTATTTTATTGCATGCCATACACCAGAAATGACAGCACTCACTGCAAATGAATTATATTAAACATGGTAGTCACAGAAATTACATAATTAACTGACCTTTGAAATGAATTGTACATTGTAAGAAATAATATAATTCATTGTACTCCAAAAATTATATTATATTACACACTGAAGCTTAAAAATGAATTACATTACTCACTGTACTCCAGAGATTACATTACACCATACCCCAGAGATTACATTACTCACTGTACCTCAGAGCTTACATTACACACCGTACCCCAGAGATTACATTACTCACTGTACCCCAGAGATTACATTACACACTGTACCCCAGAGATTACATTACACCATACCCCATAGATTATTACATCCCCAGAGACTAACTATATTAGACAAGGTATCCCAGAAATTGTGTGTATATATTGAACACACACATAGCATGAGTTCACATGATATTTTTTCTGCACTTGTTGGAAATTCAGCGCTTGCAAACGCAGAATTCCAACAAGCAAGTGACCCAGACTGCCTGAGGCAGATTTCTGCCTCCTATCCTTTAATGTTGTTAGTGCATAAAACGCCTTGATAAATTCTTTGTAGGTGCTGACAGTACATGCTGAAAATACTCGAGTAAAATCAGTGTTATATAAACAACGACACTGATTTTACATAGGGTATAATGTAAAATCAGTTTCCTGTCGGATTGGACGCTGCTTCTGAGGCAGATCCAGCATTGAATCCACCCTAGAATCAGCATTCATATCTTCCGCGTGAACATACCTTTAAGGTATGTTCATGTGGCGTATAGCGGGGCGTACTGTGTGCACTGCTATTATGCCGGGTGTTTTAGAAGTATGCGCTGGCCAGTCCATACTTCTAAAATGCTGCAGGGCCGGCCCCATTCACCTTCATTTTCTCTGGCGTGTAAGTGCAGGCAAGAAATAACATGCTCCTTCTTTTTCCCGGCGCGCAGTACATGTCGGGGAAAACGGAAGTTAATACTATCTCTCAATGATAGGAAATAGAAAGAAAAACACAGAGGTGGCGCTCTATAGTGAAAGTACGTCTGAAATAAAGCAATTAAAACAACAAATAGAAAAGGTGCTCACCTAGAGCTGTTGTGCGTATTATTATAGAGGCACAACAGTACATGCTGAAAATACTCGAGTAAAATCAGTGTTATATAAACAACGACATGTTTTACATAGGTATAATGTAAATATCAGTTTCCTGTCGGATTGGATGCTTTTCTGAGGACGATACCAGCATTGAATCCACCCTAAGAATCAGCATTCATATCTTACGCGTGAACATACCTTTAAGGTATGTTCATGTGGCCTATAGCGGGGCGTACTGTGTGCACTGCTAATATGCGGGTGTTTTGAAGTATGCGTAGCCGTCCATACTTTTAAATTGTTGCAGAGCGCAGGCCCCATTCCCCTTCATTTCTCTGGCGTGTAAGGTGCAGGCAAGAATACATGCTCATTCTTTTTCCCGGCGCGCAGTACATGTCGGGGAAAACGGAAGTTAATAATATCTCTCAATGATAGGAAAATAGAAAGAAAAACACAGAGGTGGCGCTCTATAGTGAAAGTACGTCTGAAATAAAGCAATTAAAACAACAAATATAAAAGGTGCTCACCTAGAGCTGTTGTGCGTATTATTATAGAGGCACAACAGTACATGCTGAAAATACTCGAGTAAAATCAGTGTTATATAAACAACGACACTGATTTTACATAGGGTATAATGTAAAATCAGTTTCCTGTCGGATTGGATGCTGTTTCTGAGGCAGATCCAGCATTGAATCCACCCTAGAATCAGCATTCATATCTTCCGCGTGAACATACCTTTAAGGTATGTTCATGTGGCGTATAGCGGGGCGTACTGTGTGCACTGCTATATGCCGGGTGTTTTAGAAGTATGCGCTGGCCAGTCCATACTTCTAAAATGCTGCAGGGCCGGCCCCATTCACCTTCATTTTCTCTGGCGTGTAAGTGCAGGCAAGAAATAACATGCTCCTTCTTTTTCCCGGCGCGCAGTACATGTCGGGGAAAACGGAAGTTAATAATATCTCTCAATGATAGGAAAATAGAAAGAAAAACACAGAGGTGGCGCACTATAGTGAAAGTACGTCTGAAATAAAGCAATTAAAACAAAAATAGAAAAGGTGCTCCCCTACAGCTGTTGTGCGTATTATTATAGAGGCACAACACTCGTACACGCATGGGTGGCTCTCTCCGAGCCTCGGAATAGCAGCCGCAGGTCACTCTCTGCGGAGCCGCAAGCAGGCAGCGGGAACGAACAGCAAGGATGAGGACGAAAAATATGGACCCGGCGCTCAATTGCAGAAGGAAAAAAAAACCCTTGTGATTAGCGAGGATATGGTTTTAAATAAAGTTTTTTTATTCCATTAAAAATGAAAAGAGAGTTACCCTTTCCATATATAAAACACACACTTATAACGCGTTTCGCACCATCAGGCGCTTCTTCAGATAAAAATGTGTTACAGCAAGAGTACAGGAAACAACACTAATTTATAAGGCAGAGTTAGCAATGATTGGAAAAATCCTGAACCAATCACTAAAACAGTTACATATACAACAAAAAAGGAGAAGCAACCAATCCTATTATGGGCGGGACAAATTAAATGAAAGAAGAACAGTGATTGGTCTAAAAGTGTGGGAAATTTGATTTGGCCAATAAGGAGAGAGCTAGTTTGTGCAATAGAAGTCTATGGACATCCCTAAGCCAATCAGCGAAGAGAAAACTAGTTCCTTAGGAAAGAATGGACTAAGGTGATTGGACGAAAAAGGGAGGGAAAAAAGGGAGGGAAAAAAAAAAGAGAGGGAAAATGAAATGGTCAATAAAATGGCGAGCTAGTCATGCTCGTCCCTTCCTGTGTGTAACAGTGTACTATATGTTTTACAGTCGTCAGTAGAAAAAAGACGCATAAGGTAGCTACATTCTGATTGGTGAAGCAGCCCCTGCTGACTCCTGCTCTCATACTGCACTGACACTTGAGGCTGATACCTACTCTGTCCCCCAAAAATGCACAGAAATATAGGAGGTAAAGGGTTAACTTCTTCCTCCTCTGTGCTTTGCCCTCCCCCACTTACTGTATTATCATGCTTTCATATGAATTATTTTTAATTGAAGTGGCTAGAAAGTGTGGAGGGGGGGGCATCCCCCACCCAGAAAAAAGTGGGGGGGACCAGTCCCCTCCGTACCCTCCCAAAAATACACCTATGGACCAAGTGACAGCAAGAAGATATCCTTTATGCAGCTGCAGGGAAGCAAAATTACTAGCAATACTATGTACTTAGAAGCAATGTCTAACGAACTAAAGGAAGAAAAAAACAGAGTGGTCCTTTAATATTTCCATATTATTATAACAATTAAACAATTATAATAATATGGAAATAATAATAATTATTATTATTATTATTATTATCATTATTATTATTAAACAATTACCCAGCCCTTTCCTCTGACTATGCCATCAATATCGAATCATTAGGAGTACAACTCCTGGCCCAATTATAATCAGTTGGCTGGAGGGGGCTCTGTCCACTTCAATATTCACTTGTGCCTGTGTTTTGTTCTTTCCTGCAAAAACGATATTTCTTGGTAGCAGCAGTGCAGGGTATCGCAGCGCCATCCAGTTCACCTAAACTGAGTGTAGCCTATAGCAACCCATCTGCTTTGATTTTCTACTTATTATTTCAAAATGGTAGCAAAAGCACTAAGTGCGACATGTCCCAATACGAATACGCCATTGTTTTAGTATATTTTGCACTAAAAATATTCTCTATGCAAATGAACTATAATATGCCAAAACTAGGTGCATTATACGCAAAGCACGACACAATTTAATGCACCTACTTTAAGCAAGTAATGATATGTTATGTACCTAAATTATGCACTGCGCCTAGATAGGCGCATCAATTTCACAATGCAAGGTAGACCACACTCCAGATTTTTGACAGGTTTGTTCATTCAGGCGCACTTTATACTGATTTAATGCGCCTTAAAACTAGCATTGCAGCACCTCTTTTCAGACATGTCGCCCTAGATTTTCTTTGCAACAGCGATCATACATGTTTTAACTGACTAAAAACTGAAAGTTTATTTTCAGCCTTTTTTCACACTTGCATTATGGCTACCATGAGCTATGCTGGATTTTTTTTTTACAAGTATCTGCCAGTAAATCCTGATGGACCCCATTTACTTCAATGGGATCAGTCAGGTTTTTTTCTTGGATCCGCTGTATTTGATGGGAATAATATTACTGTAGTTGAGATCTGCATGAAGGCAAGAAAGGTTCATAGCCAAAATCAACATGAGGTCTCCTCCTGGCAATCGTTGGGCTCATTCTCGTTTAGGTTATGTTCACATAGTAGAACGAAAGTAGATATATATAGACAGTGGGGAAAAAAAAGGGAAAAAAAAAGGATTTAGCCCGCCACCGATTGTGCAAGTTCTCCCACTTAAAAAATAAGAGACTTGTATTTGACATCAAAGGTAGACTCCAACTATGAGAGACAAAATGAAGAAACAAATCCCGAAAATCACATTGTGTGATTTGGAAAGAATTTATTTGCAAATTATGGTGGAAAATAAGTATTTGGTCAATAACAAAAGTTCATCTCAATACTTTGTTATATATCCTTTGTTGACAATGACAGAGATCAAATGTTTTCTGTAAGTCTTCACAAGGTTGGCACACACTGTTGCTGGTATGTTGGTCCATTCCTCCACGCAGATCTCCTCTAGAGCAGTGATGATTTGGGGCTGTCGCTGGGCAACACGGACTTTCAACTCCCTCCAAAGGTTTTCTATGGGGTTGAGATCTGGAGACTGGCTAGACAACTCCAGGACCTTGAAATGCTTCTTACGAAGCCACTCCTTCATTGCCCTGGTGGTGTGCTTGGGATCATTGTTATGTTGAAAGACCCAGCTACGTTTCATCTTCAATGCCCTTGCTGATTCAAGGTTTGCACTCAAAATCTCACGATACATGGCCCCATTCATTCTTTCATGTACATGGATCAGTCGTCCTGGTCCCTTTGCAGAGAAACAGCCCCAAAGCAGGATGTTGTCACCCCCATGCTTTCCAGTAGGTATGGGGTTCTTTGGATGCAACTCAGCATTCTCTCTCCTCTAAACATGACGAGTTGTGTTTCTACCAAACAGTTCTGCTTTGGTTTCATCTGACCATATGACATTCTCCAAATACTCTTCTGGATCATCTTTAGCAAACTTCAGATGGGCCCGGACATGTACTGGTTTAAGCAGGGGGACATGTCTGGCACTGCAGGAACAGAGTCCCTGGCGGCATAGTGTGTTAGTGATGGCCACCTTTATTATGTTGTTCCCAGCTCTCTGAAGGTCATTCACTAGGTCCCTCCGTGTGGTTTTGATTTTTTGCTCACTATTCTTGTTTTCATTTTGACCCCATGGGGTGAGATCTTGCGTGGAGCCCCAGATCGAGAGAGATTATCAGTGGTCTTGTATGTTTTCCATTTTCTAATTATTGCTCCCACAGTTGATTTCTTCACATCAAGCTGCTTGACTATTGCAGATTAATTCTTCCCAGCCTGGTGCAGGGCTGCAATTTTGTTTCTGGTGTCCTTCGACAGCTATTTGGTCTTCACCATAGTGGAGTTTGGGGTGTGACTGTTTGAGGTTGTGGATAGATGTCTTTTATACTGATAACAAGTTCAAACAGGTGCCATTACTACAGGTAATGAGTGGAGGACAGAGGAACCTCTTAACGAAGAAGTTACAGGTCTGTGAGAGTCAGAAATCTTGCTTCTTTGTAGGTGACCAAATACTTATTTTCCACCATAATTTGCAAATAAATTCTTTCCAAATCAGACAATGGGATTTTCTGGATTTTTCTTCTCTGGGGCCAGGATGGTTCAAAATAGTAAAAAACCTAATACATACCTAGCTATCCCCTACCACTACCACTCGGGAGCACCTGGTGGTCCGCTCCTCTTGACCTTTAGGTTCTCTTCCTGACACGCTGGAGGGGCTGACGCTCCATTAAAAGTAAATGGAGCACAAGCCTCTCCTCTGTGTCGGCACAAGAACCTGGAAGTCAAGAGGAGTGGGTCGCTGGAAACTCCAGAGAGGCAGAGGACAGCTAAGTGTGTCTACATTTTTTTTTGGGGAGGAGGGGGTGGGCGAGTGATCACCCGAATCCTAAGGCATTATAATTTAATTTTTTTTTAATGGGCAACCCCTTTAATAAGAATCCCTTCCATAGTTCATATTATGTACTATGCTGTGCTATGCAGATTCCACAATGGAAACCAGAAAGCGTATTTGCCCCTTTCAGTGGGGCTAACCCAAGTCTAAAAACTGTTGTGATATCTGCCATATGTAACGTTAAAGTCTGCCTCAGAAAACGCCTCAGATTTCTTCCACAGCTCCATGGCATATTCATGTTGGATCTGTCATGTGAACATAGACTAATTTTTACATACTTTATGCTTATCATGGTTCCTGTGAAATCGAGGAGCCTGAGAGGAATCTTTTCTTTTCCTGCTTTCCCGGGCTGCCTTTTGGTGCATTCCTATTATTATTGATCCACCTTTTCTTTTACTTGTTAAGCATAAAAAGTATATTGTTTTATCAAGCTTTGTTTTTCTAGCGACTTAACGGAACCTGTTTCTTTGAGCATGCAGACATGTGTAAAGCAAGAAAAGTTGCTGTCAATCATTCAACAGGATCACAACTTGACTTAAAAGTATAGTGTGAAAGGGATTTTTCCTTTTGTCTGTTTTCACAGAACCTGCTCTTCACAGTCTCACTAGTCTTCCACTTTCTGTGCAGACTGTGGGTGGTTCTACAGCAATGATTGACATCTAAGCTCTTCTAGCTCCTATTCCTAGCTGTCCAAGCAGGATGTCTGGATATACATATGAGCTAGAGGAATTTTATTTGTCGTGAGGGTCAGCTGCCAAAACAAACATGGTGATTATATTCACAATCTTATGTTTATTTACATACAACTATAACAGCATCACTCAGAAGCTACACGATTGAGCTCTCTCTAGACAGTAACACTAAAGGGTTAAAATTTATCTCAGTAAGAAAGGTTAAAGCAGCAGCAAGCTTATCTACTACTGATAAGACACAAGAGAAAGTGACATCACCAGCCCGACCACTGCTAGAGCAGAGATGTGGTCAGTAACCTAGTATACTATCTGTGAACAAGCAGGAGATAAAACGTCTCTATCTTTGAAATGAAGCAAAATCAGAAGAGAATTGTATTTGGCAATAATGTCCATTTACCTGTGTTTAAAGCTATTCAGTGAGATGGAAATACTGCCTTAACCCCACCGACTTTAGACGTCAAGCGGTAAGGTCGTCTCTCTGCAGCGACGTCTAAAGATGTGAGGATTTGTCTAAAGACAGAGGGGTCTTGTGGCTCCCAGCACCACAACTGCAGTCTCTGTAAATGGCAGAGATCGGAGGAAGCCTTTGATCCCTTACGTTTAACCCTTTGATCAAATCAAAGGGGATTCCCCTGCTCAATTGAGTCACCAGTGACCCAGTGGTGTCTGGGGAATACCTATATAGTCAGCCCTGGGCACATGGAGTAGCCCCAGTGCTGTCTGTATAGAAAGTCCTCTGTGTGCTGCCCTGACAGCAGCATGTGTCATACTGATACAGAGTGCAATGTATTAGTATACAGAATTATACCAATACATTACTAAGTAAAATAATTATACAATAGTTATCCCTTAATGGGAGTAAAATAAAAAAGTAGAAAACATAAAACAGTGTGGAAAAAAATACCTAAAATAAAAATAAATATTTAATAAAAAATGCAGAAAAAAGCTTTATGTTCACGCTGCAAAAATGTTTTAAAAAATTACGCAGTAGTTAATATGTAAATTCAAGCTACTCCCCCCAAAAATAAAAATTATCCCACATAAAACAAGTACTTATTCAACTGTCATAGAAACAATAAAAAAGTTTTGACTGTTGAAACGCAGGGTGCAAAAACTAAAAACATTAGCTGGTAATTAAGGCCTTTTCGGACCTGGTGCTTAAGGGGTTAAGAAAAAATTTAAATCAATAAAATACAAGTTGTGCTCCTGCTCTATAAAATGTTGCCTGCTGATTGCACAACATGCTTAATCTGACAGGAACCCATTAATTGAATTGATAGAAAAAGACCAATTCTAGACCAAATACTAGTGCAGTATTCCATATGAAGTTCTCCTAAGTAGCACTCTTTAGATCGCAAAAGGAGACACGGTCCATGAAATGCTTAAATGCATTAACACCGTATCTGTACCCAGGAGAATACATATCATCACACAAATATAATTAGTAGAATTCACAAAAGAAACATATGGCATTTACACTTGGAGCACGTTTTTGCAGATTTGCAAATGATCCTTCCAGAATTAAATTGTAATTTCATTTCAGTTATTAGTACAGAAAAATTCAGGTTGGGTCTTGTCATGATGATACCTCTTGCTATTATGGCGGGTGAGAAAAAGCAATAAATAGCACAGAACTTGTTGTCCCACGCAACACTTTGGGAAATACTGTAATGTCTTTAACCAGTGCATATGCTAATTGGACTTTTAACACATGTAGCGTATTATATAACCTTTGCACCAGGTCTGGTAAGATGGAAGTCTTAGAGAATAAAGCAATGATGGAATAATATTCCAAAGGGTAGCCATAATCCCAGACTAGATAAAGTGGGTACGGAAAGTATTCAGACCCCTTTACCATTTTCCATCTTTCTTTCTTTGCAGCCATTTGGTAAGATCCAAAAAGTTCATTTTTTTGCTCATTAACGTACACGCTGCACCCCATCTTGAAAGAAAAAAACAGAAATAGATATTTTTGCAAATTTATTAAACATGAAAAACTGAAATATCACATGGTCATAAGTTTTCAGACCCTTTGCTGTGACACTCATATTTAATTCACATGCTGTCCATTTCCTTCTGATCCTCTTTGAGATGGTTCTACTCTTTCATTGCAGTCCAGTTGTGTTTAATTAAACTGGTTGGACTTGATTAGAATGGCACACAACTGTCTATAAAAGACCTCACAGCTCACAGTGCATGTCAGAGTACATGAGAATCATGAGGTCTAAAGAACTGCCCAAGGAGCTCAGAGACAGAATTGTTGCAAGGTACAGATCTGATCAAGGTTACAAAAGAATTTCTGCAGCACTCAAGGTTCCTAAGAGCACAGTGGCCTCCATAATCCTTAAATGGAAGAAGTTTGGGACGACTACAACTCTTCCTCGACCCGGCCGAGGTCAAAACTAGGCAATCGTGGGAAAAGAGCCTTGGGGAGAGAGGTAAAGAAGAACCTCAAGATCACTGTGGCTGAGCTCCAGAGATGCAGTGGGGAGATGGGAGAAAGTTCCACAAAGTCAACTATCACTGGAGCCCTCCACCAGTCCGGGCTTTATGGCAGAGTGTGACGACGGAAGCCTCTCCTCAGAGCAAGACATATGAAAGCCCACATACAGTTAGCAAAAAAACACATGAAGGACTCTCAGACTATGAGAAATAAGATTCTCTGGTTTGATGAGACGAAGATTGAACTTTTTGGTGTTAATTCTAAGTGGTATGTGTGGAGAAAACCAGGCACTGCTCATCACCTGCCCAATACAATCCCAATAGTGAAACATGGTGGTGGCAGCATCATGCTATGGGGGGGACAGGACAACGGGTTGTTATTGAAGGAAAGATGAATGCAGTCAAGTACAGAGATATCCTGGGTGAAAACCTCTTCCAGAGTGCTCTGGACCTTCAACTGGGCCAAAGGTTCTTCTTCCAACAAGACATTGACCCTAAGCACACAGCTAAAATAACTAAGCAGTGGCTTCAGAACAACTCTGTGACCATTCTTGACTGGCCCAGCCAGAGCCCTGACCTAAATCTAATTGAGCATCTCTGGAGAGACTTGAAAATGGCTGACCACCAACGTTCACCATCCAACCTGATGGAACTGGAGAGGATCTGCAAGGAAGAATGGCAGAGGATCCCCAAATCCAGGTGTGAAAAACTTGATGCATCATTCCCAAGAAGACTCATGGCTATACTAGCTCAAAAGGGTGCTTCTACTCAATACTGAGCAAAGGGTCTGAATACTTAAGACCATGTGATATTTCAGTTTTTCTTGTGTAATAAAAAATATCTACATTTCTGTTTTTTTCCTTTCAAGATGGGGTGCAGAGTGAACATTAATGAGCAAAAAAATGTAACTTTTTTTGATCTTACTAAATGGCTGCAATGAAACAGAGTGAAACATTTAAAGGGGTCTGAATACTTTCCGTATCCACTGTAAATATAACACCACCAAAATATGATTGTGCATGCTTGTCGCTCAGGTGCAAATTTGCAGATATCTAGATGGCAAAGCTTTGTTTATTAATAACGTAACTATCAGTTAAAAAAAAGTCTTTGAGTCCTTCAAAATTACCACCCGTTTTATCAAAAGAAAATAACACGCAGACCTGGGTGGGAAGTGGTGTTAGAAAGGTCATTAGAAGGGAACAAGGTTGCGGGTGGTAACGGAAGGTTTTTTGCAGATTTGTGATAGGATTTTAGATTTTCAGTATAAAAGAAGGGCAAATGCGATTAGCTGCTCCACAGTGTGAGGTGAGTCTTGATAAAATTCAAACTCCCACGTTAAGTGTGAGGGCAAGAGTCTTCAGAGAAGCAGACCAATTAACAGGGAGTCAAAGTATGGAAGAAGGAAAAGAAATGGATTATGATCTTAATAGCTTCATGTCTCAGAAATGAGAATAATTTAAAAAGCTTTTGAAGATGGATGCAAGAGGACTTTGACTGTAATGAATTCCTTCTAGAGCAGTGTAAGATAACCCCTAGAAAAGGTAGGCTTGATGGTAACATTTAGATGTTTGTACTTTGCAGAACAAAATATCACTGGTTCTATTTAATTTATATTCAGATTTTAGTAGATCAGGAAGTTAAGAAAAAAAAAACAGTTACAAGGTTATTATGAAAATGAATGCAATGCAGAAAGATAGATGAATGTACTGAATGTAGCAAGGATGTCCTTTGATTAAAGCATATAGAGAGAAGCCTAGCATGAAAGAAGCCAAAACCGAAGATGGGAAGGAGTACATGAAAAAAACATATGTTAATTACCAAACTGTTTTCAATAGAAGATACTTGTAACCCAACATGACTCTCAAGATTCTCAAGATTCTAATCTCTGTGGTTATGGTTCCTCCCCAAACATGATATGGACCACTTTGTAATGGTATAGCTGGAAGGTAAAAGCAACTATCATGGGCATCACTGATCCAAGTGTCAGCTGCATTTTCAGGCAAAACAGGAGCTGCTCTTTTCTGTGAATTTATAATAGATAAATTGCATAATGTCAATATGTATGAACAGATGTTAAAGGCTATTAGAAAATATGTTGGCCCATATTTATTATTTTAAGAGTGAAGGAGGAAAAGTATAAATTGTACATGTAAAATTTCTCCCAGTTTAGGACTAGCTTGCAGTTCCTATTATCTAATTTATCAATACTAGGTCATGAGTTTCTATGATAAGCTCCATCTCATTTATAATAAACTGATTTATAATGTCAACAAAATCTTCTGCATAAGAATACTAGAGTAATGAAGCATGACCTTTTGTATGTATGAACACTTCTCGTGTTGAAACTCAATACCTAAAGGCACAAGCAAACATCTCCTGTGATTAAGATTTGCACATAGAGATAAGAGGTGGACATGACCAATACCCAGAAATGGCCCATTTACTTGTTTGGCCATAGTGCCATACTAGTGGCTTATATTAATTGTTTAAGGAATAAAAATTACCCCATTGTCTTTTTGAATTTCTCCAATGTAATTGCCCTGTTTGGCCTTATTTCTGGCTCTGGAATCCTACAGGATAAAAATGGACTGTAGGGAATTTAATTATTGTTCTTGATCCAGTCAAATCTGTTCCACTACATAATGACAGCAGATATGCTCATCCCAGTGATAATATACCATACTTGCCAAATCTTCCAATTCCCCTGTAAAAGTCCCAGAAACTGGGGTCTAAAAGTGGTGCAGTTTTTGCAAACCTCACCAAAAGTGGTAGTTGTGGGGGCATCTCTGCCAGTTTTCACGAATTTCCAGGGCAGCGTTAAACCTCCTGTATTAAACTGTTAAAAGGTGGCAAGTATACAACACATTGCTGAGCAACAGTGAAAACCTCTCTGAACAGATCTTCAAGGTCTACACCGGAACAGTCAAACCTTTGAGACTTGTTTAAACCTAATTAACACGGCCAGAAATAGCTCAATAAACACAAAACGTGAGCCCATGCTTTGATTTTGTACTCCCATTGAAAAATAGCAAACCACTGAATCTATTTGTGACATATAGGGTCACATGTATGAAAACGGTCTAGGTCTGAAACTCACTTTGTTTCCCATAGCAACCAATCAGAGCTCCCCTCTCACTTCATATAGTGGTCTGGGAAACTGAGGGGGGCACCCTGATTGGTTGCTATGGGCAACAAAATGAGTTTTAGACTAGACCGTTTTCATACATGTGACTCATATTATTTTTATTATTATTATTTATTTTTAGAGCGCCCTTAGTTCCAGAGAGCTGTACATTCGAGGTGGTTACATAAAGAACATTGGTCAAACAAGTACAAAGGTGACAATAACTAACAACTGGACCAGAGGGAGAGAGGACTCTGCCCAGAGGTGAGGGGCAGACATGTTTGTGGTGTGGAGTAGTGCAGTGCTGTTATTGTTGGTTGTAGGCAATCCTGTAGAGAGGGGTTTTAAGGTTACTTTTGAGGCTAGTGAGAGTGGGGGAGAGTCTGGTGTGTTGGGGCAGTGAGTTCCGTGGGGGAATCACGGGAGAGGTCTTGGAGACGGTTATGTGAAGAGCTGATAAGAGGAGAGCAGAGCAGAGGATTAGAGCATAATTTTATAACCCATTGGTACTGTTCACCACACACCTACAGCGCAGGTGCCAGTGACTTATAAATGGCTGCTTTATCTCAAATGGCAGCTGGCTGTTATACATAGCCTAGCCATTTGTGAAATAGTTGGGATTAAGCATAACTGCGAACATGGCTACGAAAATTCTTAGGATGTAGTGGTCAATGTTGACTGCAGCATCTAAGTGGTTTACAGAGAAAGGAAGCCTCCTTTTTTACCCTGTGAGTTAACAATGGGGTGCCAAAGAATTGCCATGGCAGATGGGGCTTAAAAATGACCTTCAGGTCTGCCATTTTGCTATACTCATAATGCCTTGCCTAGCAGGATGCTTTTCAGCTTAGGCTATGTTCACACGGCTTATTTAGGGACGGATTTCAGTCCGTAATTTGCGCCGTACTGCGCGAATTACGGCTGTAGTCCGTCCCAGAGCACTGTGGATTCCGTCTCCTCTTCCCGCTCGCGAAAAACGGCGAGCGGGGAGAAAGTGACATGTCAATTATTCACGGTGGGATACGCGGCGTGGATAATGAATGTCTATGGGGCCAGCGAGCTGCCGCCCCCACTGCACAGCATACGGCGTAATTGCGGGCGAAATCCGTCCCCGCAATTACGCTGTGGATAAGCCGTGTGAACATAGCCATACACTGATAGATATACTATACGTTAACACAGAAGTATTTTGGTGTAATATATAAGCATTTAATATATGGTGTAAGCAATTAAACTTATAGATTTTTAACAAAAAACAGCAAAAACCACAAAGAAACCTTCTGGTTAGGTATCTAAGAAATAAAAATCCCACACATAATTGGTATCACCACATTGGTAACAACACAAACTTTAAAAGATATTGCATTAGACCTCAGAAACAATAAGCCATCAAAAAATCATATGTATCCTCTGAAATAATACCAATAAAACAACAGCTTGTTCTGCAAACAAAAATCCCTTACACAGCTTTGTTGACAGAAAAATTCAAATGTGAATAGATTGTAAAAGTAGTGACACAAAAGCTCTAATATTGATGTAAGGGCCCGTTTACACGGCAGATGACAAATCCCGGTCGGTTTATCTGACGGGTATTTGTCCGGTTTTTGTGCCGTGCACACGAGCGCGGGAGTAGAATGTTTTTCGGGCCACCAGCGGTCTGAAAAACCACCGGGCGGAAAACTGGGACTGCTGCACGGGTTTTCAATAGAGGCCCGTGTAAAAGTTTGTGGCTGGTTTTTCAGACAGTCTGCAAAACCGCAAACTGTCTGAAAAACTGGCCGCAAACCGGTGCCATGGGGACAAGGCCTAATTGTTCTGATCTGCAGAAAAAAAGCATGTCACTTACACTGTTTTGTGATCAAATAGAAAGATCATGGCTTTAAGAATATGGTGATTAAAAAATGGTGTTCTTTGAAAAAGTGTTTTTACTGTGTAAAAGTAGTATATCATAAAAAATGGTGTAAATTTGGTTTCATTATAATAGTTTTAAAGTCTACGTCATATTAAGAAATTTTTCTAATGCTCTAGGAACCCCGTTAAAACAAAGATAGGCATACTCACCTTCCTCCGGTCCCTGGTTCCAGGGCTGGCTCTTCCTGGTCTTCTGTTGAAAGTGGGTACGGAGATGTTCACTTCTGAACAGTTATATAAGTATAGCATGTGACCTTTACATCCAATCACCGTCCGCAGCGTTGATGTGCCCATTAGGAAGGGACAGCATGTCAACTGAAGATCGGGGTGAGTCACTGCTGGAAAGGGGGACCAGAGGCAGGGGGGTTTCAGGTTTTTTTTGTTTCAATGAGGCCCATAGAGCATTAGAATAATTTTTAATACGAGATGGACAACCACTTTAACTCAGACAATAAAATTACCAAGTATGCTTCACTGAACGCCATAAAAACATGCGGAATTGCTGTTTTTTTCCCCCACAAAAAAAACTAGCAACCTTTTTCAATATAGTATACTTACCCCAATAAAGTGCCATTTAACAGTGCCATTTAACAGTTCAATGAGAAATAAAATATTTATCGTTCTTGGAAGGTGAGTGATGAAAAATTTAAAAATCACTGCATCAGGAAGGTCACAGGGTATACTTGATTGGTGTTCAAGACACCTGACACTAGCAGCACTACACCATGGGTAACCTACCTTCTCTATTTAAACTGTTGACAATAATGAAGATAAATTAGTATTATGAAACTATTATTGGAAATGACATTGTACTGTTCACAGAAAGGAAAGCAGAGTTAATTTAAAAGAGGACAAGGAAGAAGCGTTTATTAAAATACCTAATAGTGCACATTAAATACAAAGTATAACTAGAATCAGAAGCAGGATTATGGCTAAAGGGCAAATCATAACTCACTAAAAGAGAACATTACATAGAAAGAAACAGGAAGAAAGTGGAATAAGACATCTCATTTATGTCACACATCCGCCTGTACTTTACACAGCATGACCTAGAGGGCTGTATTAAATATTTCTCATCTCATATACTACTCACATAACCTACAAAGATACCACTTAAATAGTTTTTGTAAAAAAGAAACCAATGCTGCATTTTCCAGCAAAGGCAGAAGGTAACAAACGCCTGAGTGTGTGATGTACTTAAATGTTATTTGAAGACAAGTAAGTCTTAAAATGAATTTATCTCTTCAAATAGTATCTATAATAAAACCAATATTTGCCCTGTGTACGTTTCAATTGTAGGACATATCAGTCAGTTAAAGCGCATGTTATTTTATAACTGCTCATCACTGAGATACTAGGTACTCAAAGTTCTACGTGTTAGTATATAAAATATGAGTCTTCCTGCTGGGTTATTGAGTACCAAGATTTTGCATAAATTATGGATTAAACTAAAAGCACTTTGCTTGGACTGGCATGTTGGACATATAGGAATGCAAGTTTGTGTAAATAACATTGAATACCTAATCAATAATGTATTGTGCATCTACCATTGGGAGTCAGAAGCTGAGAACTATAGTTTCTAATAGTCACCAGAAACTAGATGTTATCTATGTAATAACATAGGTATGGGCACCGAACATAACATTGGTCAAAAGGACAAGTTGTACACCATAAAGCATCTGGTAATTTGGGTAGTACCCAAATAACTGCAGCAGAGGAGAGTTCAGTATACTAAAATCAATGTTTCTTCTTGTTCCTCAATCAAGTACCTCAACAAATTATGTCAAAGTACTCCCAATCATGCCCTATGTTTATAAACTATGGACTAGAGGCCACTATGTAAAGGATGCAATGCTTCAAATTACTGCACTGGACTAAATCTGCTAAGTATTTCATATTAAAGGAGTTTTTCAAGGTTTGCAAAAATATTCTACTGACTGAAGCCTCTACTATACCAGTGCCATTGCTGCGCTGGTGTTCCACCCTGATGTCCACATGTACAGCACCTGACCACTAAGGCAAGTGAATAGTTACAGCGTCATATGAACAATGGATATGACGCTTTCAGTTGGGACCGTTGGGGACCACTGGACCAGCAGAGGCTTCAGTCGTGAGTACAATATTTGTTTTATTTACAATATTTTACAATTTTAAATGATGTCTTTTAAAAATCATGGACAACGCTTTTAAAGGGGATTTTCACACATGGCATTCTGTGCATTTTGTGGTGCTTTTCCTAACTGTTTTCTTTTTATTCTATTCCTTTATTAAATATTTTGCTGAAAGGCAATAGTGAAATATAAATTGCACTACAAACAATACTTTTTTTCGTTTGCAACATTTTTCTTTACTTTTGGTAGTCTTTTTAAGTCCGAGATTTTTTGCCTATTTTTTTTTTTTTCCAGAATGCAGCATGATCTAGGTTTGGTCTTATTTGATGTTTTTGCTATAGACCTCTTTATAGGACTCAATAAGAGCCAGAAAAAATGCATGTTAACAATTGACTAAAATGACTAAAAAACTAAATGCCACCCAAAAATGCTTGCAAAAACGCACAAAAAATTCAAGGTTTTTTACAAGCCGTAAATGCTACAAAAACTTTGTGTGAAGGGAGCCTTAAATGGTTACAAGTGTTTTAACAAACTTTGTATAAATCAATAGTACAAGCGAATATATGGTAATAAACTTTGTAACATACAGTTGAAACCAGAAGTTTACATAGACTATATGAAAAGACACATACGCATGTTTTTCTCACTCTCTGACATGAAATCAGAATAAACCTTAACTGTTTTAGGTCAATTGGGATTAACAAAATTATTTATATTTGCCAAATGCCAGAATAATATGAGAGAGAGAATTTTTAATGCACTTGTATTACTTTCTGCAAAATCAAAAGTTTACATACATTTCATTAGTATTTGGTAGCATTGGCCTTACACTTTATGACTTGGGTCAAACGTTTTGGGTATCCTTCCACAAGCTTCTCACAATAGTTGGTAGGAATTTTGGCCCATTCCCCCCTAACGAACTGGTTTAATGGTATGTTGTCGTCCCTGCCTTTTCGCCTTGCCCAAAATTTTTTAAAAAGGGATTGAGTCAGGGCTATGTGAGGCTACTCCAAACATTGATGGTTATCCAAAAGCCACTTTGAAACCTTTTGGGCTTTGTTTAAAGTCTTGTCCATTTGGAAGACCCTTTCGCCAAGTTTTAACTTAAAGGGGTTGTTCGCTAAAATGTTGGGGTTTTAATTAAAAGATCTTTAAAAAAAACAGCTTTTGAAATATATGTTCATTCAAATGTCCTCTGTTTTTGAGAGCCTTTTTAGTGGGTTTCATCAGCTTTAAGTTTTATAGCAGCCGACTTTTGATCCTTATTTATGGCTGTTTAGGTTGAAGACTCATCCCTTTGAAGACAGGTAGAGCAGAGAGCCCCCCCCGCACAGATGTTCGTGTGGAGAGAGGGGGGGGGGGCTTGGTTCTGTGTCCGTGCTGCCGGATTAACCCTTGTGTGCTGCTTCCTCCTGCTTCTAAAGATGATGTGACAGCAGGATCCTGTTGTTACTATATCATGATGTTCTGTGGAAATTTCACTATATAAATATACAGTTCAGGCAGGAATACTTTATGCTTCCTGTTTAGTGGACTTGAGTTAGAAACTTCCCTTGTTGTTGCGGGATGTGGAGACTTTAAGTAAGCAGGGTATAGGAACACTTGCATCCCCTTGCTTATTAGCCACCATTTAATTCCTCTTACATCATGATCAGCCCTCTCCCGCAAACAGACCTAGGCAGGCACACCGGGTGAACTTGGGGAAACCCCTCCCCCCCCGTATAGAAGTTAGCTGCCTGTGTGCGTGGGAGGGGGGAAAAGGGAGCAGAAGAGACAGACCCAAAAAGCACGCCCCTCAGTTCAAATTAACCCGGCCACTGACAGGTGAAAACTCGTAATGAGACAATCCTTTAATGACTGATATCCTGGATTCGCTTCAGTATTGTCAATAATCTTCTTTTCCCATGATGCCATTATTTTGTAAGTGACCGCCCTCCCCGCGAAAAAAATCCCCCCAACAGTGATGCCAACCCCCTGTTTCGGTGGGGGGTGTTCTTAGGCTTCCGGCTTCTCCCCTTTTTCCCCCAAAGTAACAATGGTCATTTGGCCAAACAGTTCAATTTCGTTTCGTGACCCAAAAGGGCAGTCTCCAAAAAATGTAGGTCTTTGTTTTCCCGTGTGCATTTTCAAAATTTTTTTGGCTTTTTTGTTTTTGTGGGTAATGGCTTTTCCGGGGAGAGGGGCCTTTCAGCCCTATAAATACAGTATCGTTTTTATGTGGATATGATAAATCTTTCGCTTCCACCGCTCTTACAAGGTCTTTTGCTTTTGTTCTTGGGTTGATATGCACATATCGGACTAAAGCACGTTCATCTCTGAGACACAGAACCCGTCTCATACCTGAGTGGAATGATGGTTGGATATTCCCATCTTGTTAGTACTTGCGTATAATTGTTTGTACAGATGAACGAGGCACCTTCAGTTATCTGGAAATTGCACCCAAGGATGATCCAGGCTTCTGGAAGTCCATAATTTTCTTCCTGGTATCTTGGCTGATTTCTTTAGACTTTCCCATGATGTTACACACAGAAGCAGTTTGTTTCCGGTGTGCGTAAAAAAAAAATACATCCACAGGTGTGTCTCTAACTCAGATGTTAATTCCAATAAACCTATCAGAAGCTTCCAAAGACATGACATCATCATATGGACTGTCCCAAATTGTTTAAAGGCATAGTAATCTTAGTGTATATAAACTTTTGATTTTGCAGACAGTATTAAAAATGCCTTAAATAATTCTCTCTCTCATTAATCTGGCATTTGGCAAATATAAATAATTCTGGTAATCCTAATTGACCTAAATTGGGTAATGTTTATTCTGATTTCCTGTCAGATAATGAGAAAAACATGGATATATGTCTTTTTATATAGTGTATGTAAACTTCTGGTTTCAAATGTGTTTAAATAGCTTTTCTCTACTTCAGGTCTCTTGTGTGTGTGTATGGTACATCATAGCAGCTAGTCTAGCTAGCTAGTCTATGTCAGTGAGCATTTAGGGTGGAAATACAAAGGGTCGCAGTTGCAGTATGCCCACAACATGGCTGAGAACTGCATGTGATGCTCTGCATACCTCTTTTTAATTGGCTTGATTAGTGGCCACACAATTTTGCTGGTCATCAATAATAATGTTATCCATTGTAAATGTTATCAGTTTTATTGACCACACAGTTTTTTTTGACCAGCAAATCTGTGTGGCCACTGGTCAAGACAAATTAAAAACACAGGTGCAAACCCCACATGCAGTTGATGGCCACGTTACAACTACATTGCAATGTTCCTGTGAATTTCCACGCAAGCCGCAGCGTGCTATATGTAGTTCTTGGCTGTGTCTCGGCCGCTCTACAGTGCCCATTGTATTTTCATTCTAAAAGGCATCTTTGCTTTTGTTTTACAATGTCACTAATCGGCACTTGGCAGCGTATAGTCCTGTCACTCCACTTCTAGTTATAATTTCTATGAAAGTTCACAACCCAGTCCTGGTTGGCAGTAAAGTCTGCATGCAGAGAAGCACTTTTCAATACAAAGCATAATTTGTCTCTTTTATATTCTACCTATGGAGTAGAGGAGTGTCTTAGAGTGGACAATGTGTTATTTTCAGTGAGGACATCACTGGTATAGAGGGCACCATTGGTGTAGAATGCTGATCAGTATTACTGGAGTCACACATAATTCTTTGCTTCATACTACTAAATTACATTTTGTCAGTTCATTTTTCAAATATACTGAATGACCAATGAATTTTAAGGGTGTCATTTCTATTTACAGTAGGACATTATGCATAGTCACAACTTTAAGTGTACTATATTAAGCTATTATATTTACTAGCTATCATATATACTTTAGTATATATATATACACTATATATATATAGCTATATATATATATATATATATATATATATACACATATATATATATATATATATATATATATCTGTAAGTATAAGCTACTATAAGTAGCTTATACAAAGGGCCAGATATTGACAAGTGATCTGCAGTTGTTGCCACAAAATCGTGTATTTCATCTGCACTGTGATCAATAGATGCTGCATGCAGATGGTTCCTTGTTCAGAATTCAACAATGGAGTCAAGCACTGTCTAAGGCACTTAGGTGAAAGGTCCCAGTCTCATATGGGTAAATGTGCTGTCAGCTGCCATGCATGCCATGCACATCTGCTATTACAGATTTCCATATTTTGATTTTATTATTACTAAAAACTGTGTTTTTTTCTTCCCCCTTTAGGATACACAGTTACAATGACCTGTAGTTTATATCTACATTTAAGCTATAGACATATTTTTCATAAAAGTCTTTTTTTTATTGTTGGCATAAATGCCTCTGCGTGGTTAGTCTAAATGATTTCTCACTTTTTGCTGTGCTGCAAACAGTAGGTGGCTGCATTATCACTAATTGGTTGGTAGTGTTATCTATAGCCTATGAAGACTGAGCAAGGCTAAAGTAGGTCACAATAACAAAGGAGATATTAGGCAACTGGTCTGATATTGAGGAATATCAAAACTGGAATAATGCAGCATTTAATATTAATGTGATATTAAAATGTATTGCATTAACATTAGGAAAATAGGATTGGGAGATGGGTTGTTAACATAGTCCAAACTCTAGTGGAACTAGTTGTTTAGACTGAACATGGCTAGTTTTCTCCTACCTTGGCTACCCAATGGAACGGATGTCACAGGGGCTCTCTCGTTAGCACTGTTACATTGAAGCATTTCACATCTATCAAAGGACAACATCTGCATTGAGTTCCTATGTTCTCCTGGTGTTTGTGTTTGTTCAAGATTTAATTGACTTCCTATGAAATTGGCCTGATACATAACAGCGTCTGAGGTTACGTTCACAACCTACATTGCAGAAGTGGAACAAGATATGTTTTGCACTGGACACTAACAACAGCTAACGGACAATGACAAAAAAAGATCAGTTGGGTTGCTGCTGTGGTGTCCATCATTTCACTGGAAAAAAACAGCTTGCTGGGCAATTTTTTCCATCATTCCTGACAGAACTTACGAAGGAAGGCATGGGCCACATGTAGAACCTGTTTAGGTCAAAACCTCACTCTTTTGCCCATAGTAAACTATGGGCAAAAAATTGAGTTTTAAACCTAAACAGGTTCTACATGTGGCCCCATGTGACAAACTCAAGGCGTGCGGATCAAATCCTTAATGTAGGACACATAGAGCAGCGATGGACAAGGTCCGTATGCAGGAGGACCATTCCCAGAGATCATAGTCAGCACTTGGCAGAGGCGGTGGCATCAGTACAGGCAGCTAATGCCATCTTGGATTCAAAGCATTGGCGTGAAACTCTGCAAAGCTGATCACCAACCCACATGTGGTAACACAGATCTGACAGCCCTATCCAAGCAACCTAGCCCCCTTCCAAAGCCCTCTAACCCACCTTTGAGGGCAATCCCACTGCAGAAGGGGTCTGTTGAAAATCAGTTTGACACCCCTGTGAATGTCTGTGATAGGGAAATTAGACTGTCGTTTTTGTATTTTACTATAGGTCTCGCCTACTCTATATACACTGCTAATGCCTGCGAGGCTCACGCAGTTGCATAATCATATTGGGGACTATATTGCTGTGACCCAGTTACTGTGCCAGTTCCAATTCAGGGGAGAGGAAAGAACAACACTTATTTTGTAACATGCATTGCAGACCTTTATTTTGGTTTCTTGGTAAATGGTATTTTCGTACAAGCTGTCATTTAGTTTTTTCATGGTAAAATGGATATAAGATTTAAGAGAACTCTGAAGGGCTACATCTGAAGATTTATAGCTTGCTCACTCCCTCTGAACTCCTAGGACAAACAGGACCATCAAGCTTTTAATGCCACGGGCAAGATCTTTGTTACCATCATGATCTACTGGGCATTTTTAAAGAAATATGAACTGCATAAGTTATTAATGCACACAACACAAAATCTTCATCAGCAATTCATCACAGTGACCAAAAAGGCAACTTTGTATTTGCAATAGAATATTTTCAGGGCTTATAAAAGGAGGGATCAGTACAACAGCATTGCTATAACCAAAGGAATTCCTCCTCCATATACCACCAGCTACATACTGAAACTTTCTCCTTTTTAATTTGTACTCTGAGGGCCTGGGATTAATACATGCATTGTACTCAGACACTTGTATTTAGAAGGACATAAATAAATGAGATACTGTCTGAATGGTACATGATCTACATATTAAACCAGGTAAAACTGTAAAGTGTAATAAATCCAGTCTGGAAAAAAGAGAAACTTTAGAAATTGGAGAAATGTTAGGTCAGCAACCACATTATGAGTCATCTAAAAGTTTTTTCTTGTTTCCAGTGCTTATTGGTGCATTTCTAATAAGAACCGTGTGCACTCAAGTGTCATGAATCTGTTTCAACCCCATCATCAATGTCATAAGGGTCATAAAAGTTATCGAAGAATCTTCTATATATTCTATATGAAGCCTGTGTATATTGGCTGGTTCCAAATGCTCCCTTCTATTACTCCAATATTGACAATCAGTAACAATGGCATAGGTTCACCACGCAATGCTTTAGGCATAGAAAAGATCAAACTGAAGAATACATATACTTTCATATCTTCATCCTAACTGTGTAAAACACATTGGGCCACATGTATGAAAACTGTTTAGGTGTAAAACTCCCTTTTTTGCCAATAGGTTACTATGGGCAAAAAAGTGAGTTTTAGACCTAAACAGTTTTCATACATGTGGCCCATTATATCTCTCTTTACTGTTCTCCCTATAAGTTCTCTGTCAAAGTATCAAATAATATTTCAGGAATTAAAGCATATGTAGACTTTTATAACCATTTCTTTTCATGTATGTATATGACTGCAGGATCAGACTACAAATGATTTACTTGTAGTCTGTAACCATGGAGACCTCAATCTGTATGGGTATGTTCACATGGCGTATTGGGGCACGTACTGTACGCTGTGTATTTTGAAAGCACGTGCTGAACAATTGACATGTCACTTCTCTCCCCGGGCGTACGATACGATCGTATTGTACATCTGGGGAGATGAGGCGTAATTCACAGTTCTCTATGAGAGCTATGAATTACCATAAGTGTGTTTAAACCGTAAATATGCAGTGAAGTGCGCGCTGCAATTACGTCGTGTCAACATACCCTATGGGAGCTGTTTACACAAAATGATAACATTGTCAACAAGGTCCGGACGCAGAAGGATCAGCTATCCACTTTCCCCAGTGCTCAAAAGAGACACGTCTTGGACTTGAAGCGCCTCCACACTGGCACAGCTTGGACAGCCCTACCTAGGCACCCTAGCCAATCTCCAATGTAGGAAGCTTGGTGCTAAAGAGATGGAAAGGGCTGGCAATTATACAACTGCTAAAGGGTTGTACGCTTTAAATAAAAATAAACGAATAGTGCCAAATAACATTTAAAAAAAGCCTTCGCTCCCCTTTTTCCACTCCTCTGTTCCAGCGCTGGTTCTCCCCAGTTTTCAGAATGAGATATCACTGCTGCAGTCACTAATTGCCTGCAGCGGTCACATTAATAGGGTTACAGCACCATTCCGCGCTGTTCACTTCCGTGATTTAAAGGGGTTGTCTCGCTACAAGGATTGCATTTTTTTGTTAAAGATCTTGCAAAAACAAGTAACTTTGAAATATGTGTCTATTAACAGTGTCCTACCTCTTCCTGGATATCCCCTCTTGTATGGGCTGCATCAGGTCACTATAGCTACAGACCTATTTAATCTCTCATGATAGGCTGCCAGCACTGGTTGCTATAGCTACAGACCTGGCTTCTACTGCAGCCTAGTAGAAGCCAGTAAACACGCCCCTGAATTCAAAAATGAAACCGACAAAACAGGACTGAGGAGAGATGAATCGATGTAGCGAGACAACCCCTTTAAGGGAAGTGGCACATGACCACTGAAGCCAATCAGCAGCTGCAGCCAATAAAGTCCCGTTGTGAAGAAGAAGAATGTAAACGGAGTTCCGGGAAAAGCCAGCACTGGAATGGACGAGCGAAGGAAGGTGAGTTTAGTTTTTTTATTATTTTATATTTGGCACCACTAGACTATTATTTCATTTTTATTCGTAGTGGAGAAGCCCTTAAAAGGACATCTTGTCCATTTAATGACCACTCAGGACACCATGCCCCTTTTAAGGGCAACCATAATGCTGATGTGGCTCTCGCAAAAATGACACCCCTGATTTATTTAGTTGTACTCTAGATGCTATGGAGCAATAGCATTTAAAGTATTTCATTGGATGAAAGCATCTACTATTAGATACCAAAGCAGATTTGGAGATACAAGAAAAATACCTCTTATCTGCACACCTACTGAGCATTTGGTTCAAACCTGAAAGGAATTGCGATGGTTCTCCTGTGTTTTTCGGTGTATGGGTGCTGTCTTTGTCAACATTTTAACATTATAATGTCAATATTTTCATTTGCATTGATGGAAAAGGCCCAGGATGTGCACATATTCATTTGCTTCATAGGTAAAGGTCAAGCGGGGAAGACACAAATATGGACCTTGCTACATAAAAAAGCTCCACAAAAACAACTTGGCTCTTGTGGACAGTCCTGAACTTGAAATTTTCACATATATTATACAAGGTGGCAGACATATTGCAAACATCAGGTAGTCGTCGATGACATCTCAGTATCCCAAGAAGCAATTTCCAGTAAACAGTTACCAATGCAATTGTTATACTATAGAGATGTCCGCTTAGTCCTTCTGAAGATGTAATAGTCCATTATATAATTTTAAAAGTACAGTACAAATTTTCAGGTTAACCATTCTCTTTTGAATTGAATAGATGAGAGAAGCCCAGTCTATCCACTAAGTAAGCTGGTTTAGTTAATGTGGTCAATTATGGGAAGAAAAACTTCAAATCCTATTATATAATGGCCTCATTAAAACAATTTACTGTAAACTGCCTCAATACACTAAAGACCACAATGAGTTTGTAGCTGTTTGCAGTCACGGGGATTCAGTGTAGATACAGCAATTCCTATTTGCGGCCAGTCTTTTATTTTGTGGCATTCCTACAGACCATATTGGCAACAGTCCCTGCCATCAGCGCACTATGACACCTGATTTACACCAATTACCATTCACTCAATACATCATCACCCTCACTGGACAAGTCAATGAATGAAATCCAGGAAAGACATATGGAAGCTGCCTCTGTACATTCCAGAGATTCTGTCTGCCATATTACAACCATCATCAATATTACAGAGGCTACCCCAACAAAAGCCATGGAATTGGTCTATTGCTGACATTGACATCCCAGGGGTCACCCAGTGAAGGGTGGCAGTCGATTCATCTCTGCAGTCCAGGTGTCATGTTTAGCTCCTGCAATGGAATCTGGATTATATATAGCACATGATGAAATAATGACTAGCTAAATGGCCACAGTTCATTGCTCCTGTCCAAACCTCACATCACTCCTTTGATGCACATGTGTCCTCCTCACCTTTGGGTGACTCCCACCCTGTACCACACCTCACCTGTTGAAGCGTCCCCCTCCCATCTAGGTTAACCTACAGAGAGGATCGCTGCCCCTAACTCTCCCAGGTCCCCCATAGCCCGCAGTACTTACCCTCTATCTCGTCTTCGGGGAGCTGAGTGGGTGCGTGCTCTCTCAGTAATTCGGGGATAGTGTAGACCCCTCTGTACATTAACGCCGCCGTTACCGGGTGAAAAGGCATCTCTGCGGGCGAGGGGACACCCGGGGGCAGACACGACTCGATGGGGCAGCATACGGAGTGACTGTCACCGAGAGACTGTCACCAGTGGATGATCACCAACACACAGTGCGGGCACTGGCCGAGTGTCACAGGTGAGCTGCATGCGGGCTGTCACATTGAGAGGGGCTGCCACGTACTGAACGAGTGTCAGGCAGCAGAATGAGGGGATGTCTTCTGGAGAGACAGCAGTGTGGGGGGATTGCACATGAAGTGATGGTATGTCACAAGAAGAGACAGCAGGGAGAGGGGATGTCACATGAAGAGACAGCAGAGACAGGAGATGTCACTGGAAGAGACAGCAGAGACAGGAGATGTCACTGGAAGAGACAGCAGAGACAGGAGATGTCACTGGAAGAGACAGCAGAAAGAGGAGATGTCACAGGGAGAGACAGCACACAGAGAGAATGGTATCCTAAGAGACAGCAGAGACAGGAGATGTCACTGGAAGAGACAGCAGAGACAGGAGATGTCACAGGAAGAGACAGCAGAGACAGGGGATGTCACAGGAAGAGACAGCAGAGACAGGAGATGTCACTGGAAGAGACAGCAGAAAGAGGAGATGTCACAGGGAGAGACAGCACACAGAGAGAATGTCACAGGGAGAGACAGCACACAGAGAGAATGCTATCCTAAGAGACAGCAGAGACAGGAGATGTCACTGGAAGAGACAGCAGAGACAGGAGATGTCACAGGAAGAGACAGCAGAGACAGGAGATGTCACAGGAAGAGACAGCAGAGACTGGAGTTGTCACTGGAAGAGACAGCAGAATGAAAAGATGTCACATGGAGAGACAGCACAGAGAGAGAATGCTATCCGAAGAGACAGCAGAGACAGAGGATGTCACAGGAAGAGACAGCAGAGACAGAGGATGTCACAGGAAGAGACAGCAGAGACAGAGGATGTCACAGGAGGAGACAGCAGAGACATAAGATGTTATTGGAAGAGACAGCAGAATGAAAAGGTGTTACAGGGAGAGAGAATGCTATCCTAAGAGACAGCAGAATGGGGGCTTTCACATAAGTAGACGGCAGAGGTAGAGAATATCAGTCAGAGGGAATGTCAGATGAAGAGAGTTGCATGGAGAGCTGTCACATGAGGAGATGGCTGGGAGAGAGAATGTCATCTAGAGACGGCATGCGGTAGAACTCAGGTAGGGAGCAGGGAATAACGAGAGACCTCTGCACTGTACAGTGACAGATGAAGATGGCTAAAAGAGTGAGAGATGAGACAGATGAAAATGTTAGACGTGAGAGAGAGAAGTAGAGAAGGACTGTGACAGAGAGTGTGATCAGGAGCAGCCTGCGAGAATGCAGGGAAGGGGATAGGCAACAGGAGAGAGGGAAGAAGCAAGCCAGAATGAAAGAAAATACAAGGAGGGGGCACTGAGGATGGAGGAAGAAGGGAAGACAGAATTGGAAGGAAAGGGAGAGGGAATGAGGTAGGAAGAAGGAGGGCTACAAAGTGCACAGAGAAGAACAAGAGGCTAGATGGAGATCACTACAGCGCCCAGCCAGCCCTCACTCTACATTACAATCCCCCCTGCCTGGGATCTCATCTCAATGAAGTGCTTTTACTATCAGTCATTATTTACTACACATTACTAAATCTAGACATCATGGTTACAGTTAGCCCTGACCTAGGTGAACTCCATAGCAATACTGCCAGCTGCAATATGCTGCAGCCTCCCTAGCACAGTCCTGTTTGTATTGTCTAAGACATTACACATCACACATTGTAAATGAGCAAAATAACTGCATCCATGCACAGGGGTGTTATCTACAATTTGTCATTGATGAAAGATTTCTTTGTGTCTCCAATTCCAAACTGAGATGTTGGAAGCCCGATACAGAGGGTTCTTCTCCTTTTTCACTATTGTTCTGCTGTAAACATATGCACACATTATACCTATACCTTGCTTCAGCGTGTAGAAAGATTTATCACACAGGCTTCCATTTATCTATACACAGGGCTCCTCTTTCAAAGGATATTTTTTTTAGTTTTTTCTGTCTATGAAAAATGATATACTCAATTAATTTCATTCTGCAACATTTATACTTCAGCAGTTCTGCTTAATGTTAAATTAATATCATGCATAGAAGAGTGGGCTTCCCTTGTTCTTTATGCCATTCTCAACCCTGAGGCACAAGGCACCTCCATGCCCCATATCCATTCTTTGTAGGAAAGAATAGGATTACCAATAAAACCCTCAGGAAATTTCCCCCCTTCCTTGTTTCCTAATAGTATGATACTTGTAGAGTGAGAGAGTCTTGCAAAGCTCACATTTTACCATTCTCCCATTATAGGTTGAATACACAATTCTGGTTTACCATTTTAGCAAAGCCACTGTACTGAAAAATATAATCAACCTACAAAATCACATTGGACTGCAGGATGTACCCATTTTATGGCCAGAGAGGGCAATCCTTAAGCAGTAGGACAAAGAGTAGGCACAGCAGGCAGCTTGTTTACTGCACCATTGGGAAGGGTGTCACAATTACAGATTAAAAATGTTCTGCTTCTGAATTTCTTTGTACAAACGGATCTTTTGCCTGAGAGGTCAAGGTTACAGCCACAACAGTATGTACTGGTGTAGCCCTGACCAGATTTATGGTTTGGGTGGCCTGTAAGTACGATAAACATTATAAAGTAGAAAAAAAACAACCGGACCGGAGGCTGCAGATGCTATGATTAAGGGCCCGTGTGGCCTGAAACGCGCAAGCGTCTGTTTGTTGTTCTGTACATTTTACTTTTAACATGTAATAGAGATTTATTTTCAGAGGACGCTGAACACTCTTCCCTCTTCACTTTACAATAAACATTGTTTTTTTTTTCCTTAAAGGGGTGTTCCCATCTCACATATTAATAAAGTATGCCATCAATATGTGATAGGTGTGCTCAGAACAGAGAGTTGGTTGCGTTTGCTTCCTACTGCCCATTCTGTTCTATGGACGTTCCAAATACAGCCGAACGTACTGCTCGACTGTACTTGGAACTCCCATAGAAAAGAATGGAGAGTAGGGAGCAGGCTCTACCTGAGAAAGGTGTGCGTTTCAGAGATGGGCCCTATACCTATCAAACATTGAAGGCATATGTTTTTGATATGGCATCAATGTGTGAGATGGGAAAACCCCTTTATGGTAATAAGACTGTATACTTCACCTTAAGAAAATGCTGATAAAGCTCTCTGCATTATCTATAAGGGAACAATGTGGCTGTTTAGTTACAGCTGCACAGTCCTCTCGCCTTCAGTGCACTGATCTCTATAATCAGTGCATGGAGGAAACAGGAAGCAGAACAGTGTTCAGCTTTCCAACAGGGATAAATTGGAAGGTAGTATGAGAGAGGGGGGGGGGGGTATTAGGAGCAATCCAAGGGCAGAGCAGAGCTATCTGTCACAGTATGTGCATGTCCCCATGTGTTAGTTTGCGGCCCGTTTTTCAGACGGTTTGCAGTTTTGCAAACCGTCTTAAAAACCAGCCGCAAACTAACACACTGGGCCGCTATGGAAAACACGTACAGTAGTCCCCACTGCATGGGTTTTCCGCCCGACGGTTTTTCAAATCGCCGGCCACCCGAATAACATTGTGCAGGTTCATTCTTCTATTTGGTTTTTGGACGGTTTGTGAACATCGCAATGTGAAGGGGGAGGGCTTTTCTCTGCTAACCGCGGAGAAAAGCCATCCCCCGGCAGCTGTGGGGATGGCACTAAAACAGGACAACTACTGGTCAGATAAAGCGGCCAGTATTTGTCCTCTGCCGTGGGGATGAGCCCTAAGGCATAAGGAGCACTCTCCGTGGGACAGGTTAGCCATGGAGAGGATTAGTGTTTCTACCTGCTGATATTACAACCAGGAGGATTGTGCTAGTATTTCATTTGTACTGGAAACAATAAAAGTTTTTGTGCATGTACATTAACAAAGGGGCTACTTGAACTTGGCAACGCTGAGCTTTTCAAAATGCATCTTCCTCATAGTTGCCAACTTTTGAAAATGGAAAAGCAGGAGATTGAAATTTGCCTGGACACGCCCATCTTTTTGGTGTGCCATGCCCCTTCAAAAAGCCACACCCACTCCACCTAACTGCATAATGGCTTTGGAAGAAAGCCAGGTAGATGCCCTTATAGCCAGGTAGTAGCCCCCCATAACCAGGTTGTGCCCCTTACAGGCAGGTAGATGCCCCCTTGTAGCCAACTAGATGCCCCCTTGTAGTCAAGTAGATGCCCCCTTGTAGCCAGGTAGATGCCCCCCCTTGGTTAGCCAGGTAGATGCCCCCCTTTGTTAGCCAGGTAGTTGCCCCCTTTAGTAGCCAGGTAGGTAGTTGCCCCCTTTTGAAGCCAGGTAGTGGCCCCCTTTAGTAGTCAGGTAGTTGCCACCTTTAGTTGCCAGGTAGTTGCCCCCTTTAGTTGCCAGGTATTGCCCCTAGTGCCAGGTATTGCCCCCTTTAGTAGCCAGGTAGTTGCCCCCTTTAGTAGTCAGGTAGTTGCCCCCTTTAGTACTCAGGTAGTTGCCCCCTTTAGTACCCAGGTAGTTTCCCCGTTTAGTAGCCAGGTAGTTGCCCCCTTTAGTAGCCAGGTAGTTGCCCCCTTTAGTAGTCAGGTAGTTGCCCCCTTTAGTAGTCAGGTAGTTGCCCCCTTTAGTAGCCAGGTAGTTGCCCCCTTTGTAGTCAGGTAGTGCCCCCCTATAGCTAATAAAAATAAAATAATAAAAGTCACTTACCTCACCAGGCTCCCTGCAGCTCCGGACATCTCCCGGCCGATCTCCTCAGCGTCGCAGGGGGAGTGAGTGCAGCCGCGAGTCACTCCTCCTGTGACGCTGATCTGTATGTACAGCGCAAACCGGCGCTGTACATACAGGGGGAGAAGGGAGGAGGGGAACGATCCCCCCTGCCTCCTCCCTGCACAGTGAGACGCGCCGGGCGGGTGAGCGGCCGCTGCGGCCGCTTCACCCGCCTGTAGGAGCGGCCCGGCGGTGCCAGAGTAGCGCACCAGCGCTACTCTTGCACTGCGGTAATTTAAAGAACCCCTGCTGGCGGCGGGAGGAATGCCAACTCTGCCGGGAGGGCGGGGGGGGGGGGGGGTGCCCAATTAGTGGGAACCCCCCCCCCACCCCCCCCCAATGCGGGAGAGTTGGCATGTATGATCTTCCTTAGCCACAGTGGCAACTCAGGGTTGCCTTATCTGTATAGTGGCAGACTGTGATGTACCATGCATATAGAGTGGGGGCTCCATGCTTCCCTCACCCTTCTACAGCCTCCATCCCAGGCACAAGGCAGTGGTCAGGGCCAGGAGACATATCACAGTCATGTTGTGTCAAAGACAGCACTGTGATACAGAGAAAATGATGCATCCTGTGTATCACTTACACAGTGTGAACAGTTTCTCTGACTTGAATTTGGGGCTTATGGAGCTCTCTCACCCTCAAAACAAACATATAAGCAGTACTTAAGCAAAGTAACTTACAAACAGATGGTGAGCTGCTGAAGATTTTTTACATTCCCTGTGGTGCCACCTTAAGAGAGCCAGACACTAAAGTTTTAGTAACTATACTTGTATAAATATCAGTGCAGGGGCCTATGGCTCCATTGTGACCTATGGCTGTGGTAAAACAGGTTTATATGACTGTCACACAACCTCAGTCTTTACTTGCAGGGATAACCTGTACTTAATACCACTATACGGTGCTATATTACAGGAAGCACTGGTGACTGGCACCTCAGTTCAGGGGGCATCAGAGAATAGTGCCAAAATATGAGAATGGAAACAGCTGGTTGTTAGGTTATTCATACATTTCCCACAGGAAATAAAGGGCCAAATCACACTTGGTGTTAATCACCAAGATCACACCCCTTTTTTGCTTTGGGTGGTATATTTTGATGAAATATGTGGCTACCCTATGAAGGAGTCTGCGGAGGGCCATGTGAATGAGTTTGAGCAGAGAGGAAATCATTAAGAGTATTCTGTGTAAGGGTATTGTCACACAGCTGATTTTGATGCTGTTTTCGGTGTGGTTTTTGGGGCATTTCCGTTTCTAAAACAGCATCAAAAAAGTCTCCAAAACACCCCTGGTTCATTTTCACTGATTCCTATGTAAAACAGTATTGTAGTTCCCACACGACGAGGTTTATACACACGTTTTAGGCGCTTCTTTGGAAGCTGTTTTGGGTGCTGAAACAGAAGTGTCATGTCAATTCTTGGAGTGTTTTCAGCACTAAAATACCCTAGGAATCAATGGAAAGCTTCAAAACCATGTCCAAAACCTCTGCCTGTTTTTAGACGGGTTTCTCGCCACGTTTTTTTATGCGGTTTTTGCCCTGGCTATTAATTGCTATGGGTGAAAACAGTGTTGAAAACTCCGACCAAAACTTTGTCCAAAAACACGGCAAGAAAATCTTTTCAGGCAAGGTTTTGATGCTGTTTTGGCCGCTGAAAAATTAACGTCCAAACCGTCCAAATAAGCTGTGTGAACATACCCTAAGGCTATGTTCACATGCCGTAATTGCGGTGCATACAGTATGGCCGCAATATGCCAGGTTATTTGGGAGCGCCCACCGGCCCCATTGACATGCATTACTCGCGGCGCGTAATCGCTGCGAGTAACTGACATGTCACTTATCTCCCCGCGCGTATAATACGATCGCATTGTACGCGCAAGGGGACGAGGCATAATCCATAGTTCTTTATGAGAGCTATGAATTACCGTAATTGTGGCACGCATCTCGCCGCGTATTAAGCGCAAATACGCGGTGAAATGTGCGCCGAATTTACGCTGCGTGAACATACCCTAAGAGGGAGGGCATAAGGAGCAGTCTTTATGAAAGAAGTTACCATGTGGAACTGTCTGTGAGAGAGGGGGCCATGGAGAACAGTCTGTGTAGCAAAGGGGTACATGAGGAGCAGTCTATGTCAGTATGGAGTTTAGGAGCAACCTGAAAGGGAGATCAAGGGGAGCTGTCTGTGAGAGAGATGTGAAATGGAGAGTAGTCACAAGTTCTGAAAAGATAGGAGAATGAAACGACCACAATTAGAGAAGTTATACTATGAACTGTAGTACTCACTTACCACTGCTTTATTGTATGCACTTCTGTTGGCTGTGCTGTCCCTGGTCCTTTGGAATTTAAAGAGCCAATGTACAACTCCCTCTCCAAATATTGCACTCCTGAGTGACACTACTTCTATGACTCTACTTGGATCCTGAATTTTTTTTGTTTTGTTTTTTTTTGGCTAGGGCATTCTGTATTGTGAATTCTGGCACTGATGTCGGCTACTCCATTGACCATGGTACTTGTCTCCTTCCTTAGCTTCGATTCTGATTCAGCTAAAACTCTACCTTGACCCATTGTCTATGTGTTTCATTTGTTCCTTTGATACCACTTTGAATGTCAGCTGATGCGATAGGAATGTATTAACCTGGCTGTTCCCTGCAGCAAAGATCAGATTCCTGTACACTGGTAAAGGGGTGAAAAACAGGTGGCTTCTTAGATTCCGCTCCTGACTCATGGCACTACGTCTAATCATACAGTGGTGGCCAAAAGTATTGGCACCCCTGCAATTCTATCAGATAATACTCAGTTTCTTCCTGAAAATGATTGCAATCACAAATTCTTTGGTATTAATATATTCATTTATTTTGCTTGCAATGAAAAAACACAAAACAGAAAGAGACAAAAATCATATTGATCATTTCACCCAAAACTTCAAAAATCGGCCGGACAAAAGTATTGGCACCCTCAGCCTAATACTTGGTACCACAACCTTTAGCCAAAATAACTGCGAACAACTGCTTCCGGTAACCATCAATGAGTTTCTTACAATGCTCTGCTGGAATTTTAGACCATTCTTCTTTGGCAAACTGCTCCAGGTCCCTGAGACTTGAAGGGGGCCTTCTCCAAACTGCCATTTTGAGATCTCTCCACAGGTGTTCTATGGGATTCAGGTCTGGACTCATTGCTGACTAATTTAGAAGTCTCCAGTGCTTTCTCTCAAACCATTTTCTAGTGCTTTTTGAAGTGTGTCTTGGGTCATTGTCCTGCTGGAAGACCCATGACCTCTGAGGGAGACCCAGCTTTCTCACACTGGGCCCTACATTATGCAGCAAAATTTGTTCGTAGTCTTCAGATTTCATAATGCCATGCACACGGTCAAGCAGTCCAGTGCCAGAGGCAGCAAAGCAACTCCAAAACATCAGGGAACCTCCGCCATGTTTGACTGTAGGGACCGTGTTCTTTTCTTTGAATGCCTCTTTTTTTTCCCTGTAAACTATGTTGATGCCTTTTCCCAAAAAGCTCTACTTTTGTCTCATCTGACCAGAGAACATTCTTCCAAAACGTTTTAGGCTTTCTCAGGTAAGTTTTGGCAAACCCCAGCCTGGCTTTTTCATGTCTCGGGGTAAGAAGTGGGATCTTCCTGGTGTGAGACAGTGACAGGGGGAATAGTTGACGGCAGATATATTTCCCCAAGAGTCCTCTCCTATGCTGCCTTAGGCGGTATCTGGGCAGATGCGTGTCACTGAGAAGCCTGGGCTCGGTGAAGGAAGGCCGACAGCATAGGTGTCAGTAACACTATGTTGCTGACACATTCTTTAGTGTAGCGGTTCCAGTCCGCTTAGTCCGGGTCGGCCTTTCTGGAGTGGTCAAAGAGCCGGGTGGGTGGCCACTCCCACGCCCCAGGTGAGGCGGGGCTCAGGCCTATAAAGCCTGGATCTACAGGCCTGTGTGGAGTGCTGGTGTCACTCTGAGGAAAAAACCTTGCTGTGAGTTAACAGACGCTGTCTGCTTTTTAGTCTAGTAAGGGTAAATGCTATGTGTAGCTAGCGCTCAGCCGAGCAGGCGTTTATTTCTGTTTAGCCTGAAGTTAAGGCTTGTTTTTGTTTTTGTTAAGTTCTGCTGAATAAACCCAGGCAGCGCCTGGAACTTGAACTTTATCTCGTGTCACTGTCTCTGTCTGTGGAAGCCCTGTTTGCCTACCTGACGCTAAACCTCCACATATGGTGCTTCGGATGCGGGCAGTCAGACATTAAAGAGACATACACGTGTTTTGCTGCAACTGTTGCTAAGGGCAACGACTCGTGGAAACTGGCTAAATAAGGCTGAAGTCCTATGTCCTGGATAAAAGCGGCCACTACACAGCCACCAGATGCCGCCAAGATGGACGAACTTGTAAAACAACTCATCCAGGCCAACAGCAGCCTCCAGCTGATGACAGCCAATCAGCAGAAAGTGCATGAAGAGGCTATGCGGGCCCAGGCGGAAACCAACGCACTGCTAATAGAGGCCAATCGACTCGCCTTGCAAGAACAGCAGCACATCAACCGCCAGCTGCAGGAGCAGGTACAAGCCGTGGCGCAAAGCGTGCAGAGGACGCCAAGTTCGCTTTCCACCACCCGGGCTGCCGTACAGACGTCTCTACAGAAGATGACGCTCACGGACGATGTCGAGGCATACCTCGCGCTCTTTGAAAGGGTGGCAGAGCGAGAGCACCTACCAGTGGCACACTGGGCGGAGGTAGTGGCGCCTTTTCTGACTGGGGAATCCCAAAAGGCATATTTTGACCTCAGCGAGCAGGATGCCCGGGACTATGCCAAGTTGAAGGGTGAGATTTTGGCTCGCTTAGGAGTGAACGTCCATGTGCGGGCCCGCCGGGTGCATAACTGGACCTTCTCTGAGCACCTACCCGCTCGCTCACAAATGTATGACCTGGTACATCTGGTAAAAAAGTGGCTACAACCGGAGGAATCTACGCCTGCGCAGATGGTCGAGAAGGTGGTCCTGGATAAGTTTATCCACTCGTTGCCCCCGGAGATCCAGCGCTGGGTAGGACAAGGGGACCCCAAAGATGCTGAGCACCTCGTTAACCTCGTCGAGAGATACAAGGCCACCGAGGACTTACTGCAAGCCGTACCTCATGGACGCGTCAACCCCGGTAACAGCAAGTCGGCCGGAATGACTGGTAAGACTGTTCCTTATCAAAGGGGGGTAAAGAGTGTCCCAAAGGGAGGTGGTCCAGAGGGGGTTCTGGTGGAGAGGAAGAATCCCAAATGGACAGTCAGGCACAGGCCGGAGTCTCAGGGCGACCAGGCCCGGGTCATATGTTGGCGGTGTCATGGACCTGGCCATATGGCCGCAAACTGTCCCCTCACTGTAGAGGATATGGAATGTGACTCAGCTAGGCGGAGGTCGTTGTTTGCACGGCCCGTATGCTCCGCAGAGACTGTGCCAGAAACTGATCAGCAGCTGTGTCACATCAAGGTGAACGACTATCCGGTAACTGCTCTGCTGGACTCGGGGAGTTTGGTCACACTAGTGCACGCCAGCCTGGTTGACCCTACCTCATTCACGGGACAGGTTATAGGGGTCCTGTGTATACATGGGGACACCAAAGAGTACCCTACCGCCCTAGTAAAACTGGAGACTTCGGGTGGTGTTGCCTCCCATGAGGTGGGCGTGGTGAGGACCCTTATGCACACCGTGATTCTGGGGAGAGACTTCCCCCTATTTTGGGACTTGTGGCGTAAAAATATGTCATGTACTGCAAGTGTCGATAATATTGTTGATCCTTGTCCTGTTAACCCTGAACCGTTTGACCCCGAGGATACAGTTCAGGCAGTAGGCGTGACCACAGGAAGTGTTGATAACTTTCCCCTAGCGGTACTTGCAGGTGAGAACGAGGAACAGGCAGAGGTGGCAGGTATGCCTGACCTGGAGGTTTCACCTGATAATTTCGGGACTGCTCAGCTCCGGGACCCCACCTTGGTGAAGGCCAGGGAAAATGTGAAGGTTGTGAATGGGGAACCTCAGTATCCAGGGGCTGACAAGGTGTTCCCCCACCTGGCAGTCAATCAAGAGCTGCTGTATCAGGTTGACAGAGTCAGGGGGGAGGTTGTAGAACAGCTGGTGGTGCCTCAGCCATACAGGAGGATGGTCTTGGATCTCGCGCATAAGCATGTGCTCGGAGGTCATCTGGGCAGCGAAAAGACCACAGAGCGTATTCTACAACGTTTTTTCTGGCCAGGGGTCCATGGGGATGTAAAACGGTACTGCGAGTCCTGCCCAGAGTGTCAACTTACAGCTCCTATGCCCCATTACAGGAGTCCCTTGGTGCCACTACCTATAATCGAAGTACCATTTGAGAGGATCGCAATGGATCTAGTAGGCCCACTAGTAAAGTCTGCCAGGGGCCATCAATATATATTGGTGGTCGTAGACTATGCCACCCGTTACCCTGAGGCTGTTCCTTTACGGAATACCTCCTCCAAGGTTATTGCGAAAGAGCTGTTTTATATGTTCTCCCGTACCGGCCTACCAAAGGAGATCCTTACAGACCAAGGGACCCCCTTTATGTCCAAGGTCACTAGGGAGTTATGCAAACTGCTGAACATTAAGCACTTGCGTACATCTGTGTACCACCCCCAAACAGACGGTCTTGTGGAGAGATTCAACAAGACGTTAAAAAGTATGTTAAAGAGGGTGGTTAGTAAGGACGGGAAAGATTGGGACTGTCTTTTGCCCTATTTAATGTTCTCAGTCCGGGAAGTTCCACAATCGTCCACTGGTTTCTCTCCCTTTGAGCTGGTTTATGGTAGACGTCCACGTGGCCTCCTGGACATCGCAAAGGAGACCTGGGAGCAGGAGTCCACCCCCTACCGTAGTGTGATTGAACACATCTCCCAAATGCAAGATCGGATCGCTGCCGTCATGCCAATAGTCAGGGAACACCTACAGCAGGCACAGGAGGCTCAACGCCGTGTATACAATAAGTCGGCCAAGGTGCGGAGCTTTAACCCAGGTGATCGGGTGTTAATATTAGTCCCTACTGTAGAGAGCAGGTTTCTAGCAAAATGGCAAGGGCCCTATGAAGTGATTGAAAAGGTGGGAGACGTGAATTATAAGGTATACCAGCCCGGTAAGCGGAAGCCAGAACAATTGTACCACGTCAACCTGATTAAACCGTGGAAAGACAGAGAGACTCTGACTGCTGTGAGCGCCCCTTGTAGTGCCCCTCCAGAGGTGTATGTGTCAGACTCACTGTCGAAATCTCAAAAACAAGAAACCAGGGAGTTCATACAAAGAAATAAGGATGTATTTTTCAGAGCTACCAGGGCGTACAGATGTCATAAGACATGATATCGTAACAGAACCGGGGGTAAAGGTCCAGTTAAAACCTTACCGGGTCCCTGAAGCGCGTAGACGAGCCATATCTGAGGAGGTCAGGAAAATGTTAGACCTCGGGGTAATTGAGGAGTCCCACAGTGAATGGTCAAGCCCTATCGTGCTGATACCAAAACCGGATGGCTCATTACGATTCTGTAATGACTTCCGGAAACTAAATGAGGTATCAAAGTTTGACGCGTACCCCATGCCAAGGGTGGATGAATTAATTGAGAGACTTGGCCATGCCAGGTACTTCTCCACCCTAGATCTAACTAAAGGCTACTGGCAGGTTCCCCTCACAGAAAGGGCCAAAGAGAAGACCGCTTTTTCTACACCAGACGGACTGTTCCAGTACGTCTGTTTGCCGTTCGGGTTGCATGGGGCTCCAGCAACCTTTCAAAGACTAATGGATGTCATCCTAAAACCCCATCGTCAGTATGCTTCGGCATACTTGGATGATATCATTATCTTCAGCGAAGATTGGGATAGCCACCTACCAAATGTACAGGCAGTACTGGGTTCACTTAGAGAAGCGGGACTCACTGCAAACCCAAACAAATGTGCCCTAGGGCTTGAGGAAGCTCGATACCTGGGGTACATAATAGGCAGGGGTGTCATAAAACCTCAAGTTAATAAAATTGAAGCAATACAATACTGGCCGCAACTCACAACAAAAAGGCAGATGAGAGCTTTTTAGGTATTGTTGGGTATTATCGGCGCTTTATTCAAAATTTTGCCAGCATAGCATCGCCACTAACAGATTTGACTAAGCATAGCAAGTCTGTTACGGTCAAATTGACCCCAGAGGCAGAAAAAGCGTTCTAAGAGTTGAAACAGGCCCTCTGCAGACGTCCGGTGTTGATTACACCGTTTTTAAAGAGGGCCTTTATTGTACAGACAGATGCGTCTGATGTGGGACTGGGAGCAGTTCTTTCCCAAGAAGTAGGGGGAGAGGAGCATCCCGTCATATATCTGAGCAGGAAGCTCACACCAGCAGAAAAAAATTATAGTATAGTTGAGCAGGAGTGTTTGGCCATCAAGTGGGCCCTTGAAGCCCTGAGGTATTATCTTCTGGGTCGCCGCTTCAAGTTAATTACCGATCATTCTCCGCTAACGTGGATGTCTCAGGCAAAGGAGAGAAACGCGAGGGTCACAAGGTGGTTCCTTACCCTGCAAAATTTTAAGTTTACAGTGGAACACAGAGCGGGTAAACTTCAGGGCAATGCTGATGCTCTGTCCAGAACGCATTGTATGGTGGCCAAGTTTGTCCGACCCCACAGGTTCGAACAGAGGGGGAGGGTATGTGAGACAGTGACAGGGGGAATAGTTGACGGCAGATATATTTCCCCAAGAGTCCTCTCCTATGCTGCCTTAGGCGGTATCTGGGCAGATGCGTGTCACCGAGAAGCCTGGGCTCGGTGAAGGAAGGCCGACAGCATAGGTGTCAGTAACACTATGTTGCTGACACATTCTTTAGTGTAGCGGTTCCAGTCCGCTTAGTCCGGGTCGGCCTTTCTGGAGTGGTCAAAGAGCCGGGTGGGTGGCCACTCCCACGCCCCAGGTGAGGCGGGGCTCAGTCCTATAAAGCCGGGATCTACAGGCCTGTGTGGGGTGCTGGTGTCACTCTGAGGGAAAAACCTTGCTGTGAGTTAACAGACGCTGTCTGCTTTTTAGTCTAGTAAGGGTAAATGCTATGTGTAGCTAGCGCTCAGCCGAGCAGGCGTTTATTTCTGTTTAGCCTGAAGTTAAGGCTTGTTTTTGTTAAGTTCTGCTGAATAAACCCAGGCAGCGCCTGGAACTTGAACTTTATCTCGTGTCACTGTCACTGTTTGTGGAAGCCCTGTTTGCCTACCTGACGCTAAACCTCCACACTGGGTATCCTACCATACAGTCCCTTTTCATTCAGACGCCGATGGATAGTACGGGTTGACACTGTTGTACCCTCGGACTGCAGGGCAGCTTGAACTTGTTTGGATGTTAGTCGAGGTTCTTTATCCACCATCTGCACAATCTTGAGTTGAAATCTCTCGTCAATTTTTCTTTTCCGTCCATCTAGTGAGGTTAGCCACAGTGCCATGGGCTTTACACTTCTTGATGACACTGTGCACGGTAGACACAGAAACATTCAGGTCTTTGGAGATGGACTTGTAGCCTTGAGATTGCTCATGCTTCCTCACAATTTGGATTCTCAAGTCCTCAACAGTTTCTTTGGTCTTCTTCTTTTCTCCATGCTCAATGTGGTACACACAAGGACACAGGACAGAGGTTGAGTCAAATTTAATCCATGTCAACTGGCTGCAAGTGTGATTTAGTTATTGCCAACACCTGTTAGGTGCCACAGGTACGTTACAGGTGCTGTTAATTACACAAATTAGAGAAGCATTACATGATTTTGCAAACAGTGCCAATTGTTTTGTCCACCCCCTTTTTATGTTTGGTGTGGAATTATATCCAATTTGGCTTTATGACAATTCTTTTTGTGGTTTTCCATTGAAGACAAATTAAATGAAGATAATAATACCAAAGAATTTGATATTGCAATCATTTTTAGGAAGAAACTGAGTATTTTCTGACAGAATTGCAGGGGTGCCAATAATTTTGGCCACCACTGTACATGCAACCTGGAGGATGCACTGTCTGTCACATGTGAGCCGTGACAAGTCACTTTATTTAACTTTCACTGTACTGTTATCACTGTTACCATCTTATACTCCATTGGTACTGAGTTAGTTGTGCTTCTGTTATGATAGTTATAGAGTTCATCATAAAATAGGGAGTCATCTGTACACTAGCCGGCAGTGAAGCAGATACAGGCAGAGGCTTTATCAAAACTACAAGTAAAGACTACTCACAGAGCTGAGGAGAAAGGAAGCCACAGACAAAAGATAAGAGGAAGGTACAGAGCAGAGAGGAGTAGGGCAGCCCAGCCCGAATTGTGGAGAAGCAGAGAAAGAGACAAATGAGAAGTTACTGCAGGATTTGTGGAAAAGAAGTGAAAAGTGCATCTACGTGCAACTTAAATTTGTACTGTGAGTAAAGCCTGCCAAGGCCTCAAAATCTCCAGTGTCTCTTTGGTTACTTGTCTGCCTGCACACTACACACCTCAGCACACCACTGGTAGGCCCAGAAGCAACCAAACATCTCCATATTTGCCACTTGGGTGTACCTAACTCTAACACCCCCCCACCAATTGTGACCCCTTACTTGTCCACATGAAAGAGGTGGTGAGCTGGAGACTGGAATTGTGGATAAGAAGTCTGTGGAGCAGCAGCATTGTGGATCAGCCACTGTACTTTCTGGGTAACCTGTAGTTCATAGGTGCCATTGTAATACATACATGCCAACTCTCCCGTTTTTGGCGGGAGGGTCCCGCTATTTGGGTCTCCCCCCCCGCCCCCCGGGGGAGTTGGCATTTCTCCCGCCGCCAGCAGGCGGCGGGGGTTCTTTAAATGACCGCGTCGCCGGAGTAGCGCTAGTGCGCTACTCCGGCGCGCCGGGCCGTTCCCACGGGCGGGTGAAGCGGCCGCTGCGCCCGCTTCACCCGCCCGGAACCTCGCTGTGCAGGGGGGAGGCAGGAGGGGTCGCTCCCTCCTCCCTCCTCCCCCTGTATGTCCGGCGCCGCTGTGCGCCATACACACATGTCAGCGTCACAGAGGAAGTGACACGCGGCTGCACTCACTTCCCCTGTGACGCTGAGGAGATCGGCTGGAGCTGGCCGCTCTGCAGGAGCCTGGTCAGGTAAGTGGATTTTATTATTTTATTTTTATTAGTTTTAGGGGGGCACTGTCTGGCTACAAATGGGGGGTCTACCTGGCTACAATGGGGGGTCTACCTAGCTACAATGGGGGCAATACCTGGCAACAGAGGGGGCACTACCTGGCTAACAATGGGGGGCACTACCTGGCAACAGAGAGGGCACTGCCTGGCAACAATGGAGGCACTACCTGGCTAACGATGGGGGCACTACCTGGCTACAATGGGGGGGCACTACCTGGCTACAATGTGGGGCACTACCTGGCTACAATGTGAGGCACTACCTGGCTACTAATGGGGGCACTACCTGGCTACAAAGGGGGCACTACCTGGCTACTAAAGGGGGCACTACCTGGCTACAATGGGGGGTCTACCTGGCAACAATGGAGGCACTACCTGGCTAACAATGGGGGCACTACCTGGCTAACAATGGGGGGCACTACCTGGCTAACAATGGGGGGCACTACCTGGCTAACAATGGGGGGCACTACCTGGCTACAATGGGGGGCACTACCTGGCTACAATGGGGGGCACTACCTGGCTACAATGGGGGGCAATACCTGGCTACAATGGGGGCACTACTTGGCAACAATGGAGGCACTACCTGGCTACTAATGGGGGCACTACCTGGCTACAATGGGGGAGTCTACCTGGCTACAATGGGGGGTCTACCTAGCTACAATGGAGGCACTACCTGGCTAACAATGGTGGCATGGGGGCACTACCATGGCTAACGATGGGGTCACTACCTGGCTAACAATGGGGCACTACCTGGCAAACAATGGGGGCATCTACCTGGCAACAGAGGGGGCACTACCTGGAAATCAATGGGGGCATCTACCTGGCCAACAGAGGGCTCACTACCTGGCAAACAATGGGGGCATCTACCTGGCAACAAATGGGGGCATCTACCTGGCAAACAATGGGGGCACTACCTGGCAAACAATGGGGGGCATCTACCTGGCTAACAAAGGGGGGCATCTACCTGGCTACAAATATGGCTCTACCTGGCTACAGAGAGGGCATCTATTTGGCTACAAGGGGGCATCTACCTGCCTGTAAGGGGCACTACCTGGTTATGGGGGGCTTCTACCTGGCTATAAGGGCATCTATCTGGCTTTCTTCCAAAGCCGTTATGCAGTTAGGTGGAGTAGGTGGGGCTTTTTTGAAGGGGCGTGGCATACCATCAAGATGGGCGTGACCATGCAAATTTTTGCCACGGCGCGCTACGCGCGCCACCCACTAATATCTCCTGCTTTTTCGTTTTCAAAAGTTGGCAACTATGTTGTAATATCATCTAACAAGGCCTGGAGATTGTCTCTGGAGAGCATACAGTGAGCACAGAGACTATGGTCTAGTCCTGTGGTTTTGTGGACTGGATGGGTGGTATTAGTTAAAGGGGCTGTCTCACTACATTGATTCATCTTACTTCAGTCCTGTTTTCTTGGTTTCACTTTGAATTCAGGGGTGTGTTTATAGGCTGCAGTAGAAGCCAGGTCTGTAGCTATAGGAACCAGTGCTGGCAGCCTATCATGAGAAATAGAACAGGTCTGTAGCTATAGTGACCTGAGGAACTGATGCAGCTCATACAAGAGTGGATATCTTGGAATAGGTAGGACACGGTTAATGGACATATATTGCAAAGTGACTTGTTTTTGCAAGATCTTTAATATAAAAAACAATCCTTGTAGTGACAACCCCTTTAAGAATGGGCTGTTAGGAATAGACATGGTTAAAACAGGACCTATTGATTAGCAGACAAAAAATTGTATTGATGAAGTTAAATTGCAAGTTATTAATAAACAATGCTACATTTAAGAGAGCAGGGAGTGGGTGAAAACAACACTGCTCTTTGTGAGTTCTGCGTGAAGATAACATTGACCTATCTATAGTTATAGTTTAATTATTTTCATTGCTGTTCTTGTAGGGGGCATTCCCATCACATTAATTAGCTTTAAAGGGAACCTGTCACATAGTTTATGCCCCCCTTGCTGAGGGCAGCACAAGCTAGTGTCAGACCTGCTGTTTCCAGCACTGTGCCCCTTATTCTGTAACATGCTGTAGTTTTAGAGCATTTACCCCTCAAATCTTATTCATGAGCAGGTGTTAGCCCCGCCCACCAAAGGCTAGCTCCGCCCACTGACAGTTATTCTCTTGTTTCTACCTATTCAAAGTAACATGTTTATCCGTTTATGTGGGCGGGGCTAGCCACAGGTGGGCGGGGTTTGAAAAAAATTGACTCTTCGAATTACTCTTCTGGCTGAAAACTGCAGATTTGAGCATTAGGTACATGATAACTACAGCATCTTACAGAATAAGGGACACAGTGCGGGAAACAGCATATCTGACACTAGCTTGTTCTGTCCTCAGCAAGGGGGGCATAACCTACGTGACAGGTTCCCTTTAAGGCTAATTAATGTGATGTGAATAGCTGTCAGTGGGCGGGGCTAGCCTTTGGTGGGAGGAGCTAACACCTATTCATGAATAAGATTTGAGGGGTAAATGCTCTAAAACTGCTGCATCTTACAGAATAAGGGACACAGCTCTGGGAACAGCAGGTCTGTCACTAGCTTGTGCTGCCCTCAGCAAGGGGGGCACAACCAATGTGACAGGTTCCCTTTAAGTACCGCTTAGAATGCATTGTAACCAACCACCAATCTTTTTTGCCCACAAATGTGAACTGAAACAATTCTGGAACCATTGCTGTCTTCTAAAAGCATAGTACAAGTTTTTGTTTTTACCAACTTGGTGTGCGACTGGGTCTTTAACCTCTGACATAACTGTATCTATTACAATGCCTTACAATGAGCCAATATAACAAACAGTTGTGTCATGTGATCATGTTAACATATAACCTGTGACTGTGTCATTCCTATGGGAATCTGGTATTCATTGTCAGTTCCTGCTGTAACAGCCTGGATCAGATAAACATCTGATTCCAGCTGCATAATCCCCTAGATACTGCAGCATCTAAGTGGTTATAGAAATGGAGGAGACTAATTCTGCTTTCTCTGGCTTGCATGGCAACTGGGGACCTAACAAAGGCCTTCAGGGAAGACTCTGTATATTGCTTATCAGTTTACTGCTGACATGCAAACGAGGCTTCCTAACAGTCCCAAATCCAGTAGGACAGTCCCAAATGTCAGGGGCCACCTCACTGTCCCAGGAGATCTGCTGCATTTTCCCAGGAATCTAGGGTTTATGTCCTGAATCATCTTGTCAGTGCCGTTTTTCATCTCTATGTGCATCCTCAGAAAACATACAGTTGAAAACTTTGGCAGAGAAGAGCCATTGGCTCTCTTCTACTTACTCTTGTGTGCTACAGGCTGCTTTAAGCCATATGATGCTGTCAACATGTGGGGGAGAGTTCTAATGTAGGGAATGTGATACAAGAGAATTGAAAGAGGTAAGTTTCATTTTTTTTATACTGTAATCAGTGCAAAGGGGACATAATTACGGTAAGTAAGGGGGAGCTAATTAAATTGTGGCCTGCCTAAATTGGGGGGGCTACCTACTTAATTTGTGGGGCTATTTACCTAAGAGGAAATGTCTAAATACCTATCTGCAGGCTTATTTTGGGAATTTACCTATCTATCTAATGGAAGGGTCAAGCATTAATCAATCAATCACATATAGTTTGGCATTCCATTGACATCACCTCTCACACACTGTATACTTGCTGAGATGAGGACCTATGTTTGTGAATTAGAGGAACTAAGGGGTTATCATTACAATACTACTTCTTCCTTTTTTAGTTACTTTAATTTTATACTTGACAGATATGAATGTACCATGAAAGCAGTTGGACAGCTTGGCCATCAAAATCCACTGATGTTAATTTAATCAAGTTTTTGTGAGTTCTTCTGGGGAAACATATCCAATCCATTGATGCCTTACCATGCACCTGACAGGTAAATAATCTACTGCTAATGTCAGACTTGGACTGGCAATCTGCCCAGCTGGGCAGATTCCTGATGGGCTGCCAGGTTTCAGGGCGCTGCACAGGCTCATAGTAACCCATTGTTCAGCCAGTTAATCCCCAGGTGGGCCCTGAGTTCTGATGGTCTTTGTCGAGACGATCAACTCAGACAGCAGGCCATCTGATGTTAGGGCAATATTACATATAAATAGTGATATTCGTCCTTTCTTTTCTCACGACATATCTCATTGTCCATCTATTCAACTTTTTAAAATAAACTGAAACAATTAGGTACTAAGTCTTATTGTAACCAAGTAATAAATAAATATGCAGCAGAGCACTGATGTGCTACACTTTGAAGTATAAACAAATATGCAATGGAGCACTCTACAACTCAGTAAAGAACACATGAATACACAGTGCAGCACTAAGAAACTACAAGTCCCATCATAACCTGGTTATTTTATCACGGAACACTTAGGCAATACAGGTTTCATTATAACCTACTAATAAACAAATATGCAATAGAGAACTCTACAAGTCCCAGCCTAACTCAATAATGAATACATGAATACACAGTGCAGCACTAAGGAACTACAAGTCCCAACATAACCTAATAAATAAACATGCAGTGAGGCACTGAAGCCCTAAAAGTTACAACATAACCAAGTAAAGAAAAAAATGTACAGTGACACACCATGGAACTAGAAGTCCCAGCAGTACCTAGTAATAAGTAAATGTAAAATAAAGCACACTTGTCCCTATCTAGTAATAGATACATATGCAATGTAACACTAAGGCACTACAAAGCTCTGCATCACATTGTTAGAAATAAAGATGCAGTGGATCACTGAGGCAATAAATCCTGATATTGCCTAATAATCAAACACATAGGCACACTTAGGCACTAAAAGTCCTTGTATAACCTAGTAATAAACAAATATGCAGAGGCGCTCCAATCCCAGGAGTAACCTAGTAATAAACATTGAGCCACTGCAAAACCTAGCTTAATATATATATATATATACACTCACCGGCCACTTTATTAGGTACACCTGTCCAACTGCTCGTTAACACTTAATTTCTAATCAGCCAATCACATGGCGGCAACTCAGTGCATTTAGGCATGTAGACATGGTCAAGACAATCTCCTGCAGTTCAAACCGAGCATCAGTATGGGGAAGAAAGGTGATTTGAGTGCCTTTGAACGTGGCATGGTTGTTGGTGCCAGAAGGGCTGGTCTGAGTATTTCAGAAACTGCTGATCTCCTGGAATTTTCACGCACAACCATCTCTAGGGTTTACAGAGAATGGTCCGAAAAAGAAAAAAACATCCAGTGAGCGGCAGTCCTGTGGGCGGAAATGCCTTGTTGATGCCAGAGGTCGAAGGAGGATGGGCAAATTGGTTCGAGCTGATAGAAAGGTAACAGTGACTCAAATAGCCACCCGTTACAACCAAGGTAGGCAGAAGAGCATCTCTGAACGCACAGTACGGCGAACTTTGAGGCAGATGGGCTACAGCAGCAGAAGACCACACCGGGTGCCACTCCTTCAGCTAAGAACAGGAAACTGAGGCTCCAATTTGCCCAAGCTCATCGAAATTGGACAGTAGAAGATTGGAAAAACGTTGCCTGGTCTGATGAGTCTCGATTTCTGCTGCGACATTCGGATGGTAGGGTCAGAATTTGGCGTCAACAACATGAAAGCATGGATCCATCCTGCCTTGTATCAACGGTTCAGGCTGGTGGTGGTGGTGTCATGGTGTGGGGAATATTTTCTTGGCACTCTTTGGGCCCCTTGGTACCAATTGAGCATCGTTGCAACACCTTGTGGAATCTATGCCACGAAGAATTGAGGCAGTTCTGAAGGCAAAAGGGGGTCCAACCCGTTACTAGCATGGTGTACCTAATAAAGTGGCCGGTGAGTGTATATATATAGATAGATATATATATATATATATATATATATATATATAGAGATATATATATATATATATATATATAGATATATATATATACACACAATATATATATTCACAGTGGAGCACTGGGACACTTAAAGTCCCTGCATAAGTTAGTTATAATTTCATATGGAAGTACTTAGGCACTGTAAGCACCAACATAACCTAGTAAAGATATGCCATGGAGCACTGAGGGACTACAAGTCTTATCATAACCTAGGATAGAACAAATGTATAGTTAAACAGAACAGCCGGGCTGTTCTTAGGATTTCTCTTGGGACTGATATGTAGTCACAGGGCTTGGATATATAGTGTCAAGGGTTTCTCAGGAGCTTGACAACTCTAGAAATGATCTTTAGGCCACATTGAATGGCCACCTCTTCCATTACGGTAGGCACATTGCACCATACCTACCTGAATCCTGTAGAATAAAAAGAAAAAAGGAGATGGCGCTCTATGTGAAAGTACATCTGATGTATAGTAAAAATCAAATAATTAAGGTGCTCACCTGATGGTGTTGTGCGATCTAGTATAGAGACACAACACTCATAAAAACCTGTTTGGCTTTATCATCAAAAGTCCCGGGGACAGCAGCCTCGTCACCCTGGTCTCTAATGCCGGAAGGACATCAGAATGGTATTGCAGTAAAACGGATAAAAAAGGACCGGGCGCTCGTCACTTTGGAGTAAATCCACGTGGATACCTCCATGGGATGAAAATAAAAACACTTTATTCCAAATAAAACAATAAGAAGGTGGCCTTAATGCTTTAAGTAACTCTGGTAGGAGCCATAGTTTTTGACTGTTTGCATGTCCTGATGATATAACTCTGACCACCTTGGACCACCACTGGAATCCAGGACTGTAACACTTTTTGCATCTGAGGAAGTGCCGTGGGCACGAAACGCGTTCTGCACAGTTACTTAAAGCATTAACACCACCTTCTTATTGTTTTATTTGGAATAAAGTGTTTTTATATTCATCCCATGGTGGTATCCACGTGGATTTAACTGAATCCTGTGGGACAGTCCTGGATTCCAGTGGTGGTCCAAGGTGGTCAGAGTTATATCCTCAGGACATGCAAACTGTCAAAAACTATGGCTCCTACCAGATCCCTGCCCCATCAATTAACTTGGTAGGCTGCAGGCTGCATTAGGCCTTTCCTGCCTTAGAAATTAGACCTGAAAAATCGTTTACCAGCCCTACCTATTTAACTGGGACCTTGCTTGCCTACCTACCTACCAACGAGGGGTTTTGTCTGCCTACCTATATACCTGGGATCTTGCTGGCCTAAATATCTTGCTATATGGCAATGCCTGCCTACCTACCAATGCTTACCTACCTAATGGGGGACTTATCTACCTAAATATTGAATTGGAGGCCTACCTATCTAATAGCATGGGTCTGCCTACCACCTGCTTATTCGAGGGGCTGCCTTCTTAAAGAGGTGTTTCCATCTCATAATATGTGCTATGAGCCAACCTCAGTTAATGAGGAGATCATTGCACTTACAGACTTCCTCTTGTTCATATGGAAGTTTCAAATAAAGCCTAACAAGTGTCCTTGGGTATATTTGAAACTCCTATAGAAATGAATGCGGGAAAGCTGCACAAGCACAGCCATCTTCCTGTTCACTGTATTTAAATAAGCATTTCTCTACAACAGTCCTCCTAGGCCATTTTATGTAAAACAAAATGTATTCAACGCTAGTCTGACGTTGTCCAACAAGTCCAGCGTAATCCAAAAAGTCCATTGGGGAAAACTTCAGAAAAACACTTAAAAAAAACAGGGCAGTACTAAATTCCATTCAATGCACTCAAGAAGATCATGCCTGCGGCTGATCTCCTGGGGGTGATGGCGTTCAGAACACACAAAATGATCCGGGGGGGGACAGGCCACATCCACAGCACAGTCTCCAAAGGGCTAGTCTTCTGTCCACCTTCTCCATCCCAGGAGATTGCGCTTGTAATCTTTGGTCTGCAATACCACTGTGTTAGGCAACCTAGTGGAGATACAAAATACAACCCTCACCTATAACCCCATAATCTTTCTAATGCCTACATATCACCCCATTGGGAGTTTTTACAGAGATGGGAACAGATAGGTAGATGTTGGAAAAGTGAGGATTGTGGGATATTTCTACAGAGACGACTTGTGGCTGGAAGACTTCATCATGGCAATCTGGACTGTACAGAGAAAAAAAGGAAAAGTGAATGACTCCAGTCAGAAAAGCCATCACATTTGAGTCACTGGATGTAATCATACTTTAATCACTCATATGACTGAAGAGTGTTGGTGTACAACTGGTGTCTACCAAACTCTATGGAAGTAATGGTCTGTATTCAGGAATAGTGGTGTTATTCCTCAGTCGCTATGTATTGGTGATATGCGGTCATGGTGTGGCAGCATTATTTGGTCTTTGTATTATGGTATTTTCACCAATAAAGGTCTTGGCATCATGGTTTTGGTCACTAATAGTATGGTGGTAATATTTGCTCCATAGGAAATTGTCTTTCAGCATGTATTTAATTATATACAATATATTTTTTATATAAATACATCTTTATAGACCCCAGTAAGGCTACTGTTTTCTTGGTGCTGGTCTGCTGAAGGAAGCCAGACATGATTGAGAATGTTTAGGCAGCGTTAGAGGTGTGGCCTGGTGTCATATGGTTGGGCATGGTTAGAAGCATGGCCTGGTGTGACGTCATGTGATGATGTAGTTAGAGGCCTTACCTGATGTGTCCCACTTTGCAATCACTAAATACTGTGAGTTATGCGACACACTCTTTCCATTGAAGTGACAGTGCAGCATGCAGAGAGAGGTCAGATAAGAGGAGCTACATTAAAGGGGTTTTCCCACCATAAAGTTTGATAGTATATTGCTAGGATATACCATAAAGGTCTGATAGGTGCGGGTCCCACCTCTGGGACCTGCCCCTTTCTAAGAACAGGCCCATGAATATTATAGCTTAGAATGGAGAGCCAATAACACTTGTGCACGACTCTCCATTTTGTTCTATGGAAGTTCCAAGTACAGCTGAACACATTAATTGGAACTCACACAGAACAGAATGGAGAGTTGTGCGCTAGTGTGACTGGCTCTCCATTGCAGTCCGCAACTTTTGTGGGCCTTTTGCTGAGATAGGTGTAGATCCCAGAGATGGGACCTGCACCTATCAGAATTTTATGACATGGCCTAGCAATATTCCATCAAACTCTATGGTGGGAACATTCCTTTAAGCTAGAGCTGATTCCTGCTACAGCAGGATGTTATTATTCTAAAATATTACAGAACGCAGATTGGAGTCTTTGTTCTGAGCCTTTGTAGCAGATTTCGTTATATTTGATGGGAAGAACAGGTCAGCATGTAGCTCTTTTCTTCCTCTCAAAATGATGGCCCCCACAACAGAACATGAAAGACCCTCTTAAAAGTTGTGTGTGAAGCAATGAACCCAGCAGTCTGTCATTATCCTTTTTATGCTCCTATAGCTTAGAAAGGGGGAGTCTGGAGGGTTGCTTTTATTTGGCTGTTATGGATACCATTTGTCCAACAGTTAGAATTACTCAATGAATGTTTCAAGGGGATACGTCACCAAGATCCTTCTGTATTAATTAGAAGCAGATAGTAAAACTTTCTATTTTTTAAATCTGTGTTTTTCCCCAATTTTTTTTTTACTTTATGTACCTTATGGGGACAACCTTGCCTGAGCTGCTGTTGTGCTCAGTTAATGTAATTCAGAGATATGCGTTAAAGCAGCCGCAAGGACCATAGTATCCTTAGTCTGGACATGACTCATTAACTGACATGGTTGAGCATTTCCATACTGTTAGTGGTGGATCATATGGTATCTTCCACCTGTTTTTTTTATCAATATTTGTAAGTTTGAAGTATAAATTTGGATTATAAAGCATTGGCATGAACACCATAGAGCAGTGTCGGACTGGGATACCTAGGGCCCACAGGTGGAGTATATTCTAGAGCCCCACCAGTATATTCTGGGCCCACCGGTGGAGTTTATTTCAGGGACCAACCCTACAGCTACTGCAGATGACTGTACATGCCTCCTATACTCTGCCTCTTGCTTTTTGTCTCTCTTTCTCTGCTTTTTTACCTCTTTTGAGAATGTATATGAAGTTAAAAAACAACTTTAGGTCTACCATACTCAGGGGCCCACCGGAGGTTTCCTCTATTTCCCTGTGGGCCAGTCCAAGCCTGCCACAGAGACTGCACATCATCTGCCATTTTGCACAGATCAAAACACATGATTTATGTACATCATGTACGAAGTTCAGATCATGTGGGTATAGGAACTATACCCGTGTGATCACTGTGAAACCCCAGCTGTGACTGACAGCCAGGCTCCTGCTGTTTAGGCTGGGATGGGGGACAACTATGATCCTTGCTATTTAATCCCATAGCTGACATGATAAATAGCTATCCATTTGCACTCTGCTAATGCGATAGCGGTCTGCTCTGGCACTAACAAATGGCTCCTTGCCTGTTAGGCCATGACAGAGGCACAGCCTCATAGATTACCTGCCAGTTTTGCACTGGCAAAAATGGTTTGATGGCATTGTAAAGTCTCCCAGTTTATTTGAAAAAAATGTACGCAATAGGAATAAAGCTATTTTTTCCCATAAAAAGTGGCTTTAGTTTGAAAAAATATTATGAAAAATATACATGGTATCTGTAGCTGAACAAACAAGTGAATACATTGTTGAAACTGCATTGTTAACGGCACAATCAAAAACGTAAAAAAAACAGTGATGACCCTACCCCTCCCCCCCCTTCCCTCCCCCCCCCAAAAAAAATCAGTCCTATGTAATCCAAAATGGTACCAATGAAAATTATACCTTGTCCTGCAATATGTCCACATATGGCTATATCAAGGTAACAATAAGGCTTGGAATGAGGTTAAACAAACATTTTTTTAAATCTCTTTTTTGAGCAAAAGTAGTACAATATGAAAAAGAAACCATGATCATACTGACCCATAGCATAAAAGTCTAAAAATTAACAAATAATGCTGGACAGTGATCAGAGTAACATTTAAAATACAAAAAACACTGACAAAATTGCTGTGCTTTATTTTGCTTCCTTCCAGAAAGGGTTAATAAAAGTTAATCAATAAACTATAAAAAGTTAAGGCTCTTGGAATATGATCATGAATAAAAGACCAAGACATGGGACTGAGAAATGTGAAATATTATGTTTCATATCTAAATATTTTGTCTGGTGTGATGCTGTGCCGCAAAATACTAACTGAGAGTAAGCTGTGGCAGCTCGGGAAGACCATTAGCCCATACAACAGATGCCACACAATTTAAACTGATGATTTGGAGACAACTGGGAGAGAGACGAGAGAAAGTGTATTCGGAGAGGAGTGTGCCTACGAATACATGATGTGAATATCACAAAAGGAGGTCCTAGAAGCATTTATTGGCTGGGTATAATGTTGTCTGATACCCCCATATAAACATTACGTAATCAGCTGGTACTTATCATTCCAGAGCTACATATTAAACCAAAAAAGGAAAGAACAAGGAGGACTGATTCCCATAAAAATCTATATGTCAATCTTTATTAAATCATAATATACAAAACATGATAAACGGACGACTGCACATGATAGATGCAAAGAATACATGGAGGGTCTACATGTCAAATTCATAAATAGAGGTGATAGAAACAGTCATTAGTATAAAGTGCATGTGCACTTGAATAAAGAAACTTTGGGCGACTTGTCCCAACTTGCCAACGCCGATTTGGGGTCTATTTTGCACCAAAATCACTTTTGATGCCATATTCTTGTTGTAAATGAACTGTCATAGACCAAAACTAGGCGCGTTATACACCGGGCACGACACTTTGCAATGCGCCTAAATATGGTGCGCTGTGTGCCCCCGTCGCGCAATGCGCATATTGAGGCGCATTACATATGTTATGCGTTTCCGTCGGGCAATGTGCCGCGATAGGCGCATTACATATACTTTTAATGATATGGTACGCGCCGCGAGTTGCGCAATGCGCCTTTTTTGATGCGATGTGCCTTTTTAGGCGCATTAAGGTATACCGGGCGCCAGTTTTTAGAAAGTATGAGACTTTCTGGCGCACTTTACACTGATTTAATGCGCCTAAAACTGGCATGGATACGCCACTTTTCGGGCATGTCGCCCATAATGATACAAATGTGCATTAAATTGGATATATAATGAGGCATGATTTAAAGGGAATATGAAACAATAAAGCAATCATATATGATAAACATAAGACCAATGAATCATAATTTAAAGCAATATGACAATCACAAATATTTGATAAATAATACATAATTCATAAGTGAAATAAAGAGGACGCGATCTCGCACATACAGTGGTGGCCAAAAGTATGGGCACCCCTGCAATTCTGTCAGATAATACTCAATTTCTTCCTGAAAATGATTGCAATCACAAATTCTTTGGTATTAATATATATTCATTTATTTTGTTTGCAATGAAAAAACACAAAAGAGAATGAGACAAAAATCAAATCTTTGGGTAATTTAAACCCAAAACTTCCAAAATGGGCAACAAAAGTATTGGCACCCTCAGCCTAATTTTTGGTAGCACAACCTTTAGCCAAAATAACTGCGAACAACCGCTTTCGGTAACCATCAATGAGTTTCTTACAATGCTCTGCTGAATTTTAGACCATTCTTCTTTGGCAACTGCTCCAGTCCCTGAGATTTTGAAGGGTGCCTTCTCCAAACGTCATTTTGAGATCTCTCCACAGGTGTTCTATGGGATTCAGGTCTGGACTCATTGCTGGCCACTTTAGAGGTCTCCAGTGCTTTCTCTCAAACCATTTTCTAGTGCTTTTTGAAGTGTGTTTTGGGTCATTGTCCTGCTGGAAGACCCATGACCTCGGAGGAGACCCAGCTTTCTCACACGGGGGCCTACTTTAAAGGCTGCAAAATTTGTTGGTAGTTTTCAGACTTCATAATGCCATGCACACGGTCAACGTCCATGCCAGAGGCAGCAAAAGCAACCCCAAAACATCAGGGAACCTCCGCCATGTTTGACTGTAGGGACCGTGTTCTTTTTGTGAATGCCTCTTTTTTTTCCTGTAAACTCTATGTTGATGCCTTTTCCCAAAAAGCTCTACTTTTGTCTCATCTGACCAGAGAACATTCTTCCAAAAAGTTTTTGGCTTTCTCAGGGAAGTTTGGGCAAACTCCAGCCGGGTTTTTATGTCTCGGGGTAAGAAGTGGGGGTCTTCCTGGGTATCCTACCATACAGTCCCTTTTCATTCAGATGCCGACGGATAAATACGGGTTGACACTGTTTGTACCCTCGACTGCAGGGCAGCATGAAAATTGTTTGGATGTTAGTCCAAGTTCTTTATCCACCATCCGCACAATCTTGCGTTGAAATCTCCCGTCAATTTTTCTTTTCCGTCCACATCTAGGGGTAGCCACAGTGCCATGGGCTTTTTAAAATTCTTGATGACACTTTTTTGCACGGTAGACACGGAACATTCAGGTCTTTGGAGATGGACTTGTAGCCTTGAGATTGCTTGTGCTTCCTCACAATTTGGATTCTCAAGTCCTCAGACAGTTCTTTGGTCTTCTTTCTTTTCTCCATGCTCAATGTGGTACACACAAGGACACAGGACAGAGGTTGAGTCAACTTTAATCCATGTCAACTGGCTGCAAGTGTGAAATTTGTTATTGCCAACACCTGTTAGGTGCCACAGGTAAGTTTCAGGTGCTGTTAATTACACAAATTAGAGAAGCATCACATGATTTTTTCAAACAGTGCCAATACTTTTGTCCACCCCCTTTTTTATATTTGGGGTGGAATTATATCCAATTTGGCTTTATGACAATTCTTTTGTGGTTTTCCATTGAAGACAAAATTAAAAAGAAGATAATAATACCAAAGAAATTGTGATTGCAATCATTTTCAGGAAGAAACTGAGTATTATCTGACAAAATTGCAGGGGTGCTAATACTTTTGGCCACCACTGTACATGAAAGTGAGTGCTCCTGGCGTTGAGTACGAGAGTGAGGGCCAGTCGAAAAGAGAGACAGCTGCTAGGTTAGAGAAACACCTGTCGCGGAAGAGTAAAGGCACAAGTGAGTAGCACGTGTGCAGATGCATAAGACTATGACTTTGTGGCCTTGGTGTAAGGACGTAAGTACTGAGGAGGTGTAACACTATACCCTTGATGCAAGAGTCTAATAGTAGATCAAGAAACATAGCACCTCTAGTGCAAGGGTCTAGAATCTACAACAAATACAAGAATAACTACCAAATTGGAAACCACCAGCTGCAATATTTATGGCTAACCTTCTTCCTCCAAGTAGGATCTGCCGTTTTGGTCTATTTTGTGGCAAAACCACTTCTGATGCCATATTCTCAATGTAAATAAACTGTTGTACACCAAAACTAGGCGCATTATACGCTGGCACGTCACATTGCCTAAAAATGATACGCTTTGCGCCTCCATTATGCAATGCGCCTATTGAGGCGTATTACATATACTAGTAATGATACGCTATGCGCCAAGATTTGCGCAATGCGCCTATTTAAGCGCATTGTGCCTTTTTAGGCGCATTAAGTTCACCTGACGCCAGATTTTTGAGAGGATCGGACTTTCTGGCTCACTTTACACTGATTTAATGCGCCTAAAAACTACCACAGCGCCACCAGTTTTCGGAAATGTCGCCTGTAATGTCAGCTAGTGTGAAAATTTTAAGACTCAAGATTTTTTTTAAAATAGATAACAAGAAAAAAAATTAAAACAAAGTACAGTAATTAAAAACAATATGTTTAATACTTCTGGGAGATACCTCCCATTTAAAGCCTGTTTAAAATCTTGTTATGTTTCATTGTGTCTCTATCTAATTTTTTAGTTAGAGTAAGACAGCTTATGTTGTTATAACTTTAAGGGTATGTTCACACAACATTTTTGGATACGATTTTAGGTCCGTGTTGGATCCGAAAATTGCATCCAAAAACGTAGCGTAGATCGGATCCAGCAGTGTTGGATGCAGCAGAATCGCACCCTATAGTTTATTATACGGCTCTTGCTCCGTCTTTCGGACCAAGAATTGACATGTCAATTCTTGGAACGGATCCGAAAGACAGATCCGACAGACGCAGTGTAAACAGGCATTGGCGATCACTCATGTAAACGCCGATACGTGCTTTACATTGCAAGCAGTGTAAAACACACTGCTCATTGTTAGATGAGTGTTTGGGTCCGTTTAGATGGACCCAAACACGTATCCAAAAGCGGACCCAACACGCCATGTGACCATACCCTAATAAAGCAATTATTGACAAGATGCTAAAATCATAATATGAATAAATTATATAAACATAAATGACAATTAAAGGTATCATCCATTTTGGACAATCTCTTTTGGCTAGAAGGGTACCCTGACAATGAGCTGATCGCAGATTTTCCCACTGCTGGGACCACCGCTGATTATCTGTAATTTGTAGGGAATGAAGCCTAACACAGTTCACATTAAAATCAATGGGCTTTCTGTGTAATGTATGAACATGCTGGGACCTCCAGAGCACAATAGGCCAATAGTCCCTCTTTACTAATAAATTAAGATCCTGAACAAGAAAAAAAAAGTCTTCTCTTAGCTCAAAATTTCTCTTATTGTTTATTTGGAATTTAATTTTATAAATCATTTTAATTCAGTTTGTAAATAATATACAGAATAACCCATTAAGAAATTAGCCCACTTGGATTAAATAACTGCATCATTTTTTTCAGGTTTTTTTTGGGCCGCTTTTTGAGAGCCATACATTTTTATTCTTCCATCAATCTAGCGTTATAAAGGTTTGTTTGTTGTGGAGCAAGTTGTAATTTTCAATAGCTCCATTTTGGGGGAAATTAAAAACAACAAATGCAATGCCGTTATTGTTTTTTGCATTGTAAATTTTATGTTATTCACCATATGGCATGAATAGTGTCTTGTCTTTATTCTCTAGAATTATATGATTACGGTGATAACAAAGATATATAGTATTTTTTATAGATTGCAGATTTCATGGTAAAATAAGTTTTTTATGTTACTGTTTATGTTTTATTTTTACACTAATGAAACTGTATGTGGTCATATTTTTTTTTTTTTTTAAAGAACCATTTCAGAGCGATATAAATTATAGATTAACCTTTTTTTATTTTATTATTTGTTTTGGGTTGGGTGAGGGCGGCAGAGTTTGAAAACAAATGCAATTCCATTCCTGTTCTCTGATTTTTTTTTTTTCTGTAATTTTCTGTAAGGTTAACATTCTAATATGTGTGGCTACAAGTGATGACATATATGTGGGTTTTTGACACTTCGACAGAATATAAATCACTTGAATACAGTGTTATTTTTTGTTAACTGTGCCTTTTTCTTTTTCAAACTTAATTTTAAATCAAAAATAGATCAACCTCTACCCCAATATTATTGGTTGGGCACTTCCATTAATCTCCTGGCTATAACTCACATATACATAAAGTACAACCAACTATAAAGAGTTATATACCTTCAAAATACTAAAACATAACTTTTAATATGCACATATATAAAATGTTAATACGACATCTAATGTAAACCCTACAAAAAACCCTATCACCTACCTAACTATATATTGAGCACCCACTCCAACAAGGGCGACCCCAACAGGAACCTAGATATACCAATGCCCTATCCTATTATACATACAGATGGGCAATCGCTCCTAATAAAACAACTCAGTGCAGCTATAGACATGAACATTTAAAGACCACACCTATAAATTACCAAAAAGTACACAGTAGAATATAGTTGGATGGAGTATACATAATTAATTTGTGTCCCAATATTTTTCTTTAATACATAAATCAGTGGCACACTAAAGACTAAGTAAAACCTCAAGGTATATAGGAATATAGGAAATGCTTTACAGCTATGGAAAATATGAAAAACCTGGGACTCTTAGTTTACAGTATTTGATCAAAGATTGTATTAAGCTCACCTCCCAACACGTCAAGGGGTTCCCAGAGCAGGTGAGTCCCTACACTAAAACATGTTACCTTGTTAGGAGCCCAATTCAGACTGCCACTTCCCCAGGAGTGATAGGAACCTGCAATTGAATTAACCTGCACGGATTTAAATGAGGTGGTTGAGTGCAGCAAGCCAATGAGATTGTCATCTCCCAAATAGACTACAAAATGTAAAAGGCTGTGCACATCTAATATATACTTTGAAAACGTAAGCATAGGTGCACACTGAAAGGCAATGACATACATCTAATACATCTTGACGTGTTGGGAGGGGAGCTTAATACAATCTTTGATCAAATACTGTAAACTAAGAGTCCCAGGTTTTTCATATTTTCCTTAGCTGTAAAGCATTTCCTATATTCCTATATACCTTGAGGTTTTTACTTAGTCTTTAAGTGTGCCACTGATTTATGTATTAGATGTATGTCATTGCCTTTCAGTGTGCACCTATGCTTACGTTTTCAAAGTATATATTAGATGTGCACAGCCTTTTTACATTTTGTAGTCTATTTGGGAGATGGCAATCTCATTGCTTGCTGCACTCAACCACCTCATTTAAATCCGTGCAGGTTAATTCAGTTGCAGGTTCCTATCACTCCTGGGGAAGTGGCAGTCTGAATGGACTCCTAACAAGGTAACATGTTTTAGTGTAGGGACTCACCTGCTCTGGGAACCCCTTGACGTGTTGGGAGGTGAGCTTAATACAATCTTTGATCAAATACTGTAAACTATGAGTCACTGGTTTTTCTTATTTTTCCTTAGCTGTAAAGCATTTCCTATATTCCTATATACCTTGAGGTTTTACTTAGTCTTTAGTGTGCCACTGATTTATGTATTAGATGTATGTCATTGCCTTTCAGTGTGCCCTATGCTTACGTTTTCAAAGTTATATATTAGATGTGCACAGCCTTTTACATTTTGTAGTCTATTTGGGAGATGGCAAATCCTGCTTGCTGCACTCAACCACCTCTTTTAAATTGAAAGGTTAATTTAATTGCGGTTCCCCATCACTCCCG